>JAOPHQ010005989.1:102500-310000 GCA_030340625.1 Merluccius polli
ATAGCAGAAGACAGTGTGCGCTTTGCAGCAGCGGCGGCGGCAGCAGCAGCTGTGCCACGGAGGAGAGGAGATGTCATTTCATCACTTTTGTAGGCAATACAAGCAATAACACATCCCCACTTTCACTCACAGACCGTCTCATTCACCGCGCTACGCAGACACACACACACACACACACACAAACATAGATACACGGACAAACAAACACGTCTCACACACACACACACACACACACGCATGTGCACGCATACACACGCATGCGGGCACACACACACACACACGGACACACTGCTGTTATTGTTGTTCCAGTGCTCCCACGACACCAACAATCTCTGCCTCCCTCCCCCACACAAGCTCACATTTATCTGCCTTTCACCCCCCCCACCCCACCCCACCCCACCCCCCCCACACACACACACACACCTCTTCTTCCCAGTCCTGGGCAGCCCTGACATGCCTACTTCAATTGATTTAGAGCCAATTCAACCCCTGATCTGATTGTTATCATATGACACATTCCACTTCATATAAAGCCACTGTATTGTAAATATATATCTTTTTTTTAAATTCATTTCTATATTTCGGAGACACTTTTACACCGTGCCGTGACTTGAGATAGTTGCTCAGAGACGATGAGATACGTTATGGCATAATGCACTTCATCCACCCCTTTTTGGTCATCCAGAAACGGTGAAGATGAAAAACATTTTCGCTCCATTTTGATTCTCTGAACTTGAAAAATGTAGAACAATAATAATAATAAACTCAGGTTCAGTTGTGTGTGTGTGTGTGTGTGTGTCCCTCTCTCTCTCTCTCTCTCTCGCTCACTCTCTCTCACTGTCTCTCTCTCTCTCTCTCTGCCTGCCACGCGACCCAGAGGCCTTGGTCTGGTTCTGTGGTTGAGCCTAGAGAACAGGAAGCCAGCGTCTCTGGTCGCTGCACCTTGGAGCGGCCTGGCTGGCAGAGCCGGGGGCAAACCGCCCCCATAAGAACGGTACAATAATGGGATTTCAAGATGGCAGAGAGGAATCCCATAAAATTCACCAGACGGACCCGAGGCAGGCGGTGTCTGGGAAAAAGGGTCCGCGTTAAAATGAGACCAAGGCTGTTGTTCTTTGTGGTTCAAATAGGGTGGCTAAATGATCTTGATGGTGTGTGGGTGTGTGCACGTGTGTGCTGTGAGTGTGTGTGTGTGTGTGTGTGTCTGCAACATGTGTGCTCTTCTTTGTGAACATTTCCATATTTAGGGTTTGAACAGAGCCACGGTCAATCCCTTTTAAATTCAACTTTAGCCTAGAACTGTGGGAATTACAGTTCTAGGGCACGGGAGAAAACAGCTTGCGGACTTAGTTTGCTGGAGATTATGTGGCCCTCCGGGTCCTCTCTGTCCTTCCAGATAGCGATGTTTTCGAGACGTGTTTGAGTTTCTTATTGTAGTGAGGGCCTGTTGACTTTATGCGCCGCCGAAAACAATTGGCCCCTGTGTTTGGCCGTGTTTTTTTCCGAACAACTCCGGCAACTAAGTGAAAGGACCCGTTTTTTCCCGTTTTTTTTTTTTTCTTTTTTTCTTTTTTTCTTTTTTTCCGCCTAACCTTGTGGATTACAGCCTTGTTTAAATCACCCCCCCCCCCCCCCCCCCCCCCACACACCACCACCATGTCCGTCCAGCCTCAGCACATTCTGCTGTCGTCTTAACAAGCCGGGAGTCTGCGGGGTCTGAGGGTCCGGGGCTGTCATACATAGGGAGTGAGTTTATCATGAACACAGAGAGCACAACAGATAGATAGACCCCCCCCCACCTCCTCCCTCCCTCCCCCCCAACCTCCCCCCGTCTCCTCCCTTTTCAACACAGATAGACCCGGAGAGACACGGGCACTCAGCCAACACTATCAATCCGTCCGCTCATGCAACCCCCCCCCCCCCCCCCCCCCCCCCAGCCTCTCGGCTCCCATTGGACGGCCGCCTCCAAAGGAGAGCCGGTTGTGTGTGTGTGTGTGTGTGTGTGTTTTGTGTGTGTGTGAATCACGGCCCCGGCAACGTGAAGCTGCCTTTAATGCCTTTAAATACACGCGTGTTGTGGGTCAAAAAAATGGGGCTGTTTGGTGGTCGCCCCCCCTCCCCCCCCCCCCCCCCCCCCCCCCTTGCTAAAGACATGCACGCTAGGCGACGGCCGTAGCCCTGTAACAAGTTGCAGTGCCTGCCTGGGTTAGAGGGGGTTGAGGGTGGAGGGTGAGAGTGGAGGGGAGTAGGGGGGGTTGGTGGTATCGAGGGTGAGGGTGGAGGGGAGTAGGGGGGGTTGGTGGTGGTGAGGTTGAGGGTGGAGTAGGGGGGGTTGGTGGTGGTGAGGGTGGAGTAGGGGGGGGTTGGTGGTGTTGAGGGTGAGGGTGGAGGGGAGTAAGGGGGTTGGTGGTGTTGAGGGTGAGGGTGGAGGGGAGAAAGGGGGTTGGTGGTGTTGAGGGTGAGGGTGGAGGAGAGAAAGGGGGTTGGTGGTGTTGAGGGTGGAGGGGAGTTATGGGGGTGGAGGGGAGTATGGGGGGTTGGTGGTGTTGAGGGTGAGGGTGGAGTATGGGGGGTCGGTGGTGTTGAGGGTGAGGGTGGAGGGGAGTATGGGGGGTCGGTGGTGTTGAGGGTGGAGGGTGGAGGGTGGAGGGGAGTAGGGGGGGTCGGTGGTGTTGAGGGTGAGGGTGGAGGGGAGTAGGGGGGGGTCGGTGGTGTTGAGGGTGGAGGGTGGAGGGGAGTATAGGGGGTCGGTGGTGCTGAGGGTGAGGGTGGAGGGGGGTATGGGGGGGTGGGTGGTGCTGAGGGTGGAGGGTGGAGGGGAGTATGGGGGGTCGGTGGTGCTGAGGGTGAGGGTGGAGGGAGTATGGGGGGTCGGTGGTGCTGAGGGTGGAGGGAGTATGGGGGGTTGAGGAAAGGGGATTGTCGGTCTTGGCCTAGTTTTTCTTCTGGTCTGATCAGAAACCTATGTACCTCTCTGCCCTTCCCCCAACCAGACCTAAGCCTCTACCATTACAGGCAATTGACTGTGAGGGGGGGGGGGCTCAGTGTGGAAGGTGAGCAGCTTGCTCTATGTGTGTGTGTGTGTGTGTGTGTGTTTTGTGTGTGCGTGCGTGTGTGTTTATGTATGTGTGTGTGTGTTTATGTGTGTGTGTGTGTGTGTGGGAGCATTTGTGCATAATTGATTATCTATATCTGTGAATGGTGAAGTTTAGCATGTGTGACTGATGAACTGTTTTATATATCGGTGTATTTGTTTTACTAACACTGTAACAAACACGAGATTTGATCAGTGTGATCCGAAGGGACTCCAGAAACAGGTAGCTATAGCGTTAAAACCCTAAGCAGGATTAAAGATGCGAGACAAAGCTCTTTGTATATAGAGTTCAAAGAACAAATTCATTACGAACCAAAATCCCGAGCAGGATTATATAATTAGCACACACTTTAGTACACGCACATTATTTCTCCTGTGAATGTATGCGTTCCCGAAGATATGTACACACGGATACATTTTTCATTAATATGCACAAATTTATGACCGATTAGCATCAATGTGCCAAACATATGCTAATTTTCCATGTGCATCTGTTATTAATTACAGATATGAAGCCCGGGAATGGCTTGAAGGAATCGGCGAGGGCATATGTGGCAGGATATCCATTCGCATCTTCTTTGCGGGGCTGCCCGTCGCGCCGCGGATGTGTTCAGAGGTTATGGCTGTGGCGTGTTGGTTGTTTTTGTGTCTTGATGGCTGCTTGTTGTTCGATGAGTCTGCCGCCGCCGCCGCCGCCGCCGCTAGCTCTGAGGTACCATGTGGTCGCTTACCCACATGGTCACCGTGTGGAGACCATGAGCTGTGAGCTTTCAAGGAGAATTCAATGTGATTTGATGACGATTTGACGTGTGTGATATCGCAAAGTCTCTCGCTAAACTATTTCTTTCGACATGTCCATTGTGTTGGGGCGAAAATACAGAAACGTACGTACAGCCTTTGATGTTTTATGATCAACCACAATTATTTCAACCCCCCCCCCCGCCAAGCCTAAACCAACACATCACAAAAAAATGCCATATAAAATGTGCTTGTTAAATGATATACTAGAAACTCGGTCCAATTCCTCGGACGACATGTGCGACCATATGTTTTTTTTTTTTAAACAAAACAAATCTCAGCAGCTTTAAAAAAAAATGTCATTTAAAAAAAAAAAAAAAAAGGAATCCTTCAGTTTTGTTTTTTTCACTCAAGGGCTACTTGCTTTGTTGTCGTTTTTCGTCTCATCACGTCGTCGTCCGACGGTTCGAATGCTCTCGGTGTTCGTGGGGTTTGAGGATCCGTATTGTTTTACCTTCTTCGTCTCCTTCTCCAGCCACCCCCCCCCCCCCCCCCCCCCCCCCCCCTCTCTGCAGCCTGGCTGCCCTCGTACATGCTCTCCATGTCAGACCCAGCTGTTACTACAAACTACTTGGAGAGCTTACAAGCCTCATTGCTAATACTGACAACAGCACTATTCTTACCCAAAGCCCAACGTCTACTGGAAAATACAGAGTAGGAGAAAACCTTTTTTTTCTCTCTCTCTCTTCTGATTTTAAGTTCATTTCACCAAACAGATGTTTTCATCTGTTTACATCTGATCTTTTGATGAGCACACGTCTTAATGGAAGGACTTCAGAAAGACGTTAGATGAACAGATTGCGATGGCCTTTCTTTGATATGTTTTGATTATTAGGCTGCTTGGATTCACTCCGATTCAGTTCTCCTGTTGTGTGTGTGTGTGTGTGTGTGTGTGTGTGTTTGTGTGTGTGTGCATGCGTGTGACGGTGTGTGCGCGTGTGTGTGTGCACGGGTGTGCCTGCATGCATGTGTGTGTGTGTGCGTGCGCGTGTGTTGCCTCTGTTGTTGTTGTTGTGGTGGTGGTGGTGCTGCTGCTGCTGCATGTGTGTGGTGGGCTTGTAAAGGTATTTATGGCCCATATGTGCATTTGTTCCAAGCACTAACCCCATTACATTCCAAAGACAGTCCATGAAACTAATTAATGTTCTGAGTCTGAGGTTTTTCCTCGCCCGCGGGGACTCCCATCAGATTATTTACCTATATGTCCTATTGACAGCTAATCCTACCTCCCCTGGTATCCTCCGTGCAAACAGACGTGGAGCATCACAGCACAGTGCCCATGTGTTCGTTTCGACAAAATAGTGATGTTAGACGTCGCATCGGCGCCGCTTTTCACGTGCTTTACTTCTTTTAATGATACCCACGTTCGCTTTATTTCAGGGTCATATTTTTGACTCAATGACGCAATGAGTCAAAGGATGTCTCGTGTTCTGTCGTGCATATTGCCGCAATGACTGCATTACTACAGTTTTTTTGTTCAGATGTTGTGTATTCAATTGGTTCGAGATTCATTGTTATAGCGTGGTAGTTTTAGGAGACTGGTGGGCACCACATAAACTTGGAGCAGGAACAGTAAAATGCTTAAATGTAGTTTTAAATCATTCTTTATTTCATTATGTCATTTTGTATTTCAATGTGAGCCACATCATAGATAAATGTGCACATCGAGAACAAGCACAGGGATTACTTTCTATTGGTATTGTTATTTGACTGCGGATTGCATCACCCTACACTTGAAATGTAAAGCTTATCTTTATATCTGGAAAGCTTTATGAACACACCCGGCAAGTATTAAAGACATATTTTGGATGATGATCTAGCATTTCCGGTGTCTTCCAACTATTTTCTCTCTCTCTCCCTCACTCTATCACCTCCTCATCTCCCCTCCCCCCACAGTGCCCTATGTTATGATCCTCTACTCTGTGATCCTATAGTCTTTGGTTTCCCTCCCCATCCACTCGGCTCTGGAGCAAGAACAGTTACTAGGGCTGCGTTGGTTTGATGTTTCTCAGACATTCAACAGATCCTAAACGCCTAAACTAATCGTGGCAAACATAGCGTTTTTTTTCTTCTATTGATTAAGATAGTTTTTCTTCTGTTTTGACGTGATCTGTTATTGACCAATTGAATGTGATTGCAAAAGTCGTTTAGATGGTTATTTTAGTTCGTCAATCTTTAATCTGGACTGCGTCAACTGAGAAAGCAATAAAACACAATTAGGCCTAATTATAGTATAATTTATGTTGTCTGTTTACAGTGAGTGGATTTTTTCCTTTGTTTCAAACATGTCCATTACTTACAATCAGTGATTATTCTGAAGGCATGCACAATCAAATTTAAATTAAAGTGTTTTATGAGTCATGTAAGTAGGGCTACAAACATTTCCAAGGAAAAACAATACAACTCCAATGTCATACAATTATATTTAAGATGTACAAATCGCCATTCCATTTAGAGGTGCACTTTAACGTAGTTTCTTTGCCAATAACTCGAATTTTTAGCGATCTTACGTACGCTTAAAAAAAACAAAAACAAAAAAAAAACGTTACAGGAAGTCACACCAACCGAAGAATTAAAATGATGTCAGCGGGCACATTGAAGCCCCCCTCTCAGCCCCCCCCCCTCCCAAGCACACAGGGAAAGTGAGCGTCAAACTTGGAGGCGGGGCAAAGATGCCTTGGCGGCCATTCGCCGGCCCCGCTGTCACTCAGGCGTCCGCGCGTTCCCATTGGGCGGAATCCTTTGCATATATCGTTCCATCTCACCGAGCTACGGCGTGATCACAGCCAGCGCCGTCGCTATAACCTTCCGCCGGCTCACGTAGTGCCCGTGCGCGCTTCTGTTTTGAGGTGCGCCGCGCGTCTTGAGCATCCTCCGCTTAAACGTAGGCGTATTTTATATTTTTTCCCCCTGGAAGTTCCCGAATACACGTTTTCCACGCGTTATAGCGGGTCTGGTGAACGGCATTTGAAATTGGACACCGCTGGCTTTGAGGCCCTCGCTCTATGCGGAAGGATACGTTGTTGCGTCTGACAATGTGGACGGAGGTGGTGAAGATGTCTACTAGAAGAATGAAATCATCTCAATTGTAACAACAAAAAAGGAAGACGCGAGATTAGTAAATATAATAGATTTGTGTACACACAGACTTGTTACATTGTGTCAGACACGTGGCAGTTGTACGAAAACCGGGCTTACGGGGGCATAACGAAGACATTACTGTGGTCCAATGTGTTTCATGCACTGAGGTCGAAATTCTCTTGAAGTTTTATGTTTTTTTCCCTTGCGAGTCTGCTTTTCTTTTTCTGTTGGATATCACACATCTAAAGAGAAAAGGTAAAACGATCATTTTTTCCAAAAACGTTTTTCTGTGGAAAGTTAACATTGATGTTTAGGAGATGTTTCGTTGCCATTTATTTTGACGCCTGCGAGAGAGAGAGCGAGAGAGAGAGAGAGAGAAAAAAAAAACTTTTGGGAATGTGTGGTTAAAGCGGGGGATGTTAAGTTTTTTGTCTGGGTTTGAGGTGGCGAGCCCAAAGTGTGTGATGGTCTCCGCATCGACCACGGACCCGGGGAGGAAATTACTCCTTTGTCCTAACAAAAAAAAGGGACTCCACTAAAAAAATGCGAGTCGTCCACATTGAGCTCCACTTTGATGCCCGCCGTGCGTCCTCCTTCCTCTGCAAGCTAAGCTCGCGCCAGGCGACACAACGTATAGAAAAAAATAGCGAAAAAACGTTGCGCTAGATAACAGATTCGTGTTTATTTATATATATATATATATATATATTTTTGTATCGCCCCCCTCCCCAACAACAACAAAAAAAACTTTAAAAAATGTGCACTTGCTAAAAACCCCGCAACTTACAAGGCGAACAGTTTGTTTTTTAAAACAAAAAAACGCGTCCCCCCCTTTATTTTTTATTATATTTTTTTGTCGAAAGCATTCCTTAATGGACGTGTCTGGTCACTGGCGAGACTTTTATTTTATTGCACATTTGGCAGGAAATTCCTCGTGCCCCCCCCCTCCACCATCCACCCCCCCCACCACCACCATCTCTCTCCCACTCAACTCTCTTAATGCACAACTTAAACCCCCCCACCAAACCTCCCCCAAAATGTCGAGGCACACAGCCCAGGAAACGTAGCAGCATCGCCTTTTATTAAAAAACCCTCCACTTTTTTAGGGAGCCACGCCACACCTCTTGGCTTTGGACACATTTTGTTTCAAGAGAAATGATGTGGGAGACGGGTGTTGGGAGTCGGCTTTTATTATTTTATTTTTATTTTTTTGTCACCGTTAAACGGGGGGATATAGTGTAGTGTAGTAATCATCCTCATCATCATTAGCTTGAAGCCTAAACCTCGTCCCGGGTCCCGCATTGACTGGGTTTTTAGTGGACTAAAGAGACGTATGGTCTTGAGGATAGTCACGTTTAGACGTTGCGACTCGCTACGTTTTGACATCAGTTTCTTTGTGCTAGCTAGGGTTTTTTTTCTTTTTTTTTTTTCTTTTCTTTTTTTTTTTTTTTTTTTAGCAACTGTTGATTATGTACCGTATTTGCGCGTCGCTATGGACAGCCTTACTCCCGTTTGGTACATTGTAATAACGCTTATGATAACATTTATTAACCCCAAATTGTCCATTCATCATTTGGCCCGGTTTATATTTGTATTTTATTTTATTTTAGCTTTGACTGGGCAACTATTCAGACTAACCGTGGGTCCATGCGCTTTTAAATTAAAAACTTAATTTTGGCAGCGAATTCACCTTATTATGCCAGTGATTAGGTTCCCCCCCCCCCCCCCCCCCCCAATTCCCCAGATTAAAACATAAAGTCACTTCTGTCTGTCTTGCTTGGAGGTCCAGCCTCCTTTGTGGAGGATGCATGGCCGCCTATGGGGGTCTGAGGAGTGACAAGGGGCCACCTTCTCCCACATCCCACTACACGTCAAACTGGAGACGTTTTGATAAGCTACACACAATGTACACACAATGATGTGTTAACTGTTGGCCGGGTCTGTCCTGAATTTGTTGAAACAAAATTTTTTTTGAGGCTCTGGCCTAAATGTGTCCTCCATCGGCTATCTTATCCTGAAGTGTGGAAATGCAATTAAAGCCACACTCCTGGACTATTTATACTGTGGGCTATACGTTGTGTTTGCCCACCTCGTTCCTTGTCTCAAGGTTAGATTAAACCCAGGAGCTCCTGAAGCTGCTGACCTGCACGCTGGGCCTAAAGAAACGCATGGTTTTCATGTGAACCACCCTTTTGGGGAGTCCTATATTACCTTAAATAAAAAGGGTCACAAACTCACCATTCCCTTTAAACAACAACACAAGTGTGTAGGGTGGGGGGTGGTGGGTGGAGTGGGTTGTAGCTATTGATGTGAAACATTTTTTTTATTTATTTTTTTACCAACGGTAATTTGTGGTAAAGCTAGCTCCCCAGAAAACCCAACAACACACCAAAAAAAAAGGAAAGAAAGAGAGAGACTGTAAAAGCACACCACCTGTTGGTGTCCGAGTGCCTCTATCCCTCCCTTCACTCCCATTGAGAGCCAGGCGGGCACCAGGCCCCGCTGCTCAGCATCCCAGAGCTGCCCCAAGGCGATGCAAAAACGCAGGGCAAATCCAGTGTTCACGCTCCCCCCGCCCCCCCCGCCCCCCCGTGTCATTTGACGAGATTCCTTCGGAGTTGACATATGGTAATTTAGGAATAAAGTGTTTGCATACAGTCATCCCTTTCTGCCTTTCACCACCCCATTTCCCTGGGCTAACAATAGTTGCAATTATGTATGTAATTGTGGATGTATTGCCGTCTCTTTTTTTTTTGTGTGTGGTAGATTATGACTGACGTTAAGTTGTGTTATTTGCCTGGAATGCAAACATTAAGACACCTTTAAGTGATTGCTTAGCCGTGTGACTACAGGCAGTATATTAATCTCTTCTTGTCAGTGTGTTTTCTACTACAACCTTTTTTGAAAGGCAATGTTTTAGTAAAATCAGCATGTTGGGTAGACATGCAAAAATAAATGTTAATACTCAAATGTCTATTTTCCAGTCCTGTTCTGTTGTCCAAGCAATAATGATTCAGGCCTTATTTATCAGACCAAGTTTGTAATGAAGTGTTTCATTTATTTTTTTTATATTGCATGGTCTCAAAAATGAATGTTATTTGTGTAGGCATGGAGTTGATAATGCTGGTTTAAAATGTTATGGTTTTAAAGAGCATTTGTAAATTATGGAAACAAATCTTACATCCAGTAGCTTTTAACAACGGCCATCATTCTGTAATGGCAACTTATAGCATACAAAAAAACAGATCTTCTACATGGCCAATCTCAGTCAAAAATTGTTTTTTTTTTTAGTTCTAGGACATGCTCATGTTGCTTGATATCTGCAGTATTGTGCCACTCTTTTTTTTTCCTTTTTAAGACACATTACCTTGTGTGTTTTATCTTACTTATTTATTTTTGTCTATCGCTAGTTCCATTAAAAAACCGGTATCTGCAAATCTCTCTCGTAGGGTTTATTAGAGACTAAAGGGCATGAACGAGCAACAGCAGCACAGAATGGCTGCAGTGGGGACAGACAAGGAACTCAACGACCTCCTGGATTTCAGTGCGGTAAGAGAGCGGGCTGAGAGTGGCCTGGGTGCTCTGGGTGGCTCGGGGGGGCTAAGGAACACCAGCTATAGTGTAGAGGTAGGGAAGGGGAGAGCCACTGGGAGGGGTTAGTCGGGAGGTGGGCTGGCTGTCTATGGATACCTACAATAGTGGGACAGGTTTTCAGTCATTTTTAATTGATCAATTTTAACAACCGATAATTTACACAAGCCTGGC
The DNA here is from genome assembly GCA_030340625.1 of Merluccius polli. Lineage (NCBI taxonomy): Eukaryota > Metazoa > Chordata > Actinopteri > Gadiformes > Merlucciidae > Merluccius > Merluccius polli. The sequence goes on from JAOPHQ010005989.1 coordinate 113,239, forward strand.
AATGAGAAACGCCACCAATTTTGTTCTATAGTGAATATATATGAAGCATGGTTAATGGTTTAATCTTGCTGGCTGATCACATAGTACATTTAAGGACAGACAAATCTGTGTTTTAGGTGTATTGGTTAAAGTCATGATATGGGGCTCAAATACAGTCCCTTTAATTTGGTGATGGAGTGCACACTAGAGCTGGGTGATATGAACAAAATGATATTACGTTATCACTTTGTGCCTATGGAATATCCCAATCATTTTTCTTACTACGTCCCTTTTAATATTAACAATGAGATGGTATTTATGTTTCAGTATATTCAGCGGTATATTGCTGGAACTATTGCGATTGGATCAGTGGTGATTTGGATATCATCCCCAAGCAGGTAGACCTCTATAGAGGGTTCATCTCATTCAGAGCCTCGGTGCAGCAGCCTCTGAGGAACAGCCAATCTATATCTCAACATGAGAAGGATCAGAACCCCATACCTCTTTATCTCCCTAATCCACATTATCAATATTGTATTAATATAGCCCAGCTCTGGTGCTCACCCACTGATCACTGGAGGACAGTGCATACGATTAGACAAGTGCATGTGTGTTCACAAAGATTCTAGAGAACTGGGACTTGATTATTGACTCAATGCAAATATAGGCCTCTGAATCTTGGTCCATATTTAGTACAGGTACCCTACCGATAGGAATATAAACAAACGGCATGTGGAAAATACACAGGACGGTAGAACTAGTTTTTTGTGTTGCTATTGTTCATTCCGGTTTTTTTTCGTTGCTCCGTTTGTTTGTTTTTTGTCCTTTTTTTATTTTTTTGGAGGGGGGCTCGGTACAATTGAGGCGGAACAACTCATAAAAAAATACTGAAAAGCCTGTGATTTATCCTTAGGAGATAAATTTCTTTGTGTTCCTCTTTTTTTTTCCTATGTTTTGTTTTGCTTTTTCTCCCCTGCAAAACCCAGTTTGATGGTTGATGATTATCTCTGAGATGCCCTCCGTTGTATTCTCCAGATATCCTCTCCAAAGCGGTCTTGGGTTGCATTCACTGTCTGTCTTTTTTATTTACCTCTGTTTTCATTTGTTTCTAAAGCCTTTGTTGAGCTCGGCATTGACAGCCACGTCTCACAGGCCCAAAGGAGCCTAGTCAGTGTTTTTTCTCTAATGGTGTGTTTTGAATAAATTGAATGGCTTGGCAAGACAAAATAGTCCTTTATGGATAATTATTGCATACGTGGAACCGATCTCTAATTCTAAGCCATGAATCCTAATGAAGGAATTGTTTGTCAGCAGAGTCGGCGGCCTCCGAGACTAACTATAGTTTGTTAGTACAAAAGTAGTAAATGCAATACTTCGCTTGTCTAAGCCTTATGGTGTGTGTGTGGCTGGGGACACTCTGACACTAGTCAAAATGTTAAATGGGCTATGGATGTTGTCACCATAGTTCTTTTTAAACTGGTGCAGGGAACGTGTCAGTCGTTTTTGCCACACTTAAACTAAGCGCTACAATTCTCCATCCAAAACGAGTGTCTGCGGAAAACAGTTTGCAGGAGGTACTCATTTTTAGTTCCTTTTGAGCTGGGGAGGGGGGGTGCTTAGATTGATCAGCTGCCAATTTTGTATCAGCAGCTGTGAAGTTTAAACGTGACATTGATAAATGAGTGAGAAAGGTAGCACTGCTCTAACAAATGGTCTTTTCTTTGAGTATTGAAATGGTAGCTAGTCGGAGAGGCCTATTATTATAATTACTTGGCACGTAAAAGGGAAAAACCAGCATGAGTGGGATACTTCCAAATACATTTCTAGAAGGGCTTAAAAAAATGATAATAAACAAATTAGTCTTAGGTTTAGCAAGACACTTTACTATTTTTGAATCATTTCACACTGGTTTGTGTGTAATCGAATCGTGTTACTGTTTTGGTGTATTGTTTTGTTGTATAGATGAGACTTGCACGCATACATTTAGAAGTAGATTATAAACATTATATGGCCTAATTATTATGTTGTATAAACAAAAATGCATTATGTGAAAAATTGTAACCGGATGTTTGTTGCTCAATAAATAGATTTTTGTACCATTTGATAGAATATTCAATACCATATAGTAATTGGCGGTTGTGTTATTTCAAATCTCAAATTTACTTTGATGAATTGACTGTTTTATAATAAGAAGAGAGAGCAAGAGATCACTGGTTATTTCCATGTGACTTCTATTAACGTCACATAGAAATAACCACAAAAGAATGTGATCTTGCATATTAGTAAAAATAGGATGTGTGAAGCATGTCTTGCTGTGCTTTGTTACTTAGCGTTCCTCTCCCTCTCTCGTAGATGTTCGCACCTCCTGTAGCCAATGGCAAGAACCGACCCACGACACTCGCAAGCAGTCAGTTTGGCGGATCAAGTAAGCTTTGACTCTTGTCATTTAACTCTCATAAAAACCATACATGTATACTTACCATTTCTTTCTGCAAATTTCAAATGAGCAATTGTACATGCTACATTCTGTATTTATGCTAAACAACACGAAAATACATCTATTATAGTATGGATGTAAGGTTCTTGTGGTCTATCCTAAAAAAGGGAATGTAAATTTTATGCCTGAAGAGTTGGTAAAAGCTTTTTGTGATGCATATGATATTTGGGGAAGTGTAAGCCTTTATTGTTCTTCACTAATATACTTTGGGTTTGGGACATTGTGGGTTGTTTAATTGGACATTTCATTTGTGGGCATGCAACAGCCTGCTCTATGCATTTTATTTCAAGCCAGTTAATTTCTATTATTTGGTTATGGGAAATTGGATCGAAGCTTTGGGATTCTTACAAGGTCTTTGAACTCCAGTTAGCTGTAAGAAAAATGTTATTAAAATAAACTACAACGCTAAAATAAGGGTAGGGAAAAGCTGTTGGAGGTTTTTTTTCTCATGTAAAGCATTCAGGTGTTGTGGGGGTTTGCACATTTTTCAATTAAAACTCACTTTTGTCCCAATAGATTATTTTTCTCTTTTTTTTTTTTAACTGAGCCATTTCAAAGTGTAAAATGGCTGCCAGTTTCCTCCTTCACAACACCTGAAACCTGTGAGTGAGCCTTCGCTCTTTCCTGAATGTTATTAGTAAGTCGGGGTTGCGCCGTTCCCCTGTCACCCTGCCAACCTGCCGCGTGAAAGAGAGTCACACTCCCCAGAGTGCGAACTCAGCCACTGAGGAACAAAGGCAAAAAGGGGGGGAGGGAGGGGGGAGAAAGGGGATGGGGGGCGGGAGGGGGGGGTGGCTTGTGGACTTGAAACGACCCCCCTCCCTCCTCCCTCCCTCACTCCCGCCCCCTCCACCACCACCTCCTCCTCAGCCTGAAGTGTAAAACACTCCTCCCCCCCCAGCACGGCACAGGGCTCTTCCCCCCACTGATCTGCAGGAAATGGCTCGAGCCTGAGACAATGCCCCTCACCCCCCCGGCTCACAGCCTCTTAAAACTGGCCCAGCATGCAGCGAGTGGCCGGAGAGAGGCACAGGGCCGCTTGAATGGGAGGGATAAGCCGGTGGAAGGCCGGATTCAGTTTGTTTCCATTAGAGCAGGCAATTACTTAGCAGCGAGGAGTTAATTCCTGTGCCCCCCCCCCCCCCCCCCGCCACCACCCCCACCCTTCCCCAAAAGTCCTAAAGTGTGCCCCTTGGTCATTGACACCCATTTGAATGCGATACTTGAGGCTGTCACATTTAACTACAGGGAACTCCAGGTATCCCCTAATAGCACTTGAGAGTAAAAGTGAAAACATCTCCAAATTCCCTGCCTGGAAAGTGTTGGTAGATGTTGTGCATCGAGTCATCGCACGCCGCCGATCTGGACACAATGGAGAATGGGTGGAAGTTCGGCCACTGGTGTGTTTTATTGCTGTAAGTTGTGCTTGTTTGGGTTACCGGGAAGTGTGTCCTGTAGATCGAAGTGACCGCGGCATCAGACTTTACAGTATAATACACACACACACACACACACACACACACACACACACACACACACACACACACACACACACACACACACACACACACACACACACACACACACACACACACACACTTCCCAGCTGTAGCTTTGAAACCTATACACACACACACTCGACGCGAGCGAATGAAAAGGCCAGAGCACCGCCCAGTCGATGACGTCAGCGCGGCGGCGTGTTTACCATGGCACCCGGCAGCGCGGGAACGGCCCGCGAGCGGCTCAGTGGCCCACCAGACCACCTCTATTCATCAACACAAAAGTGCTCAGAGGGGTGCTAATTGCATTAGGCGTGCTTCTTCCCCGGCCAGAGCATTTGTAGAGGCGAGCGTAGAAGCGGGGTGTTCTGGGTGAGGTCGAAGAGGGGGGAGGATGGGGATGGGGGGGGGGGGGGCAGTGAAGGAAGGGGGGAGGGGGGGGTGTGTGTGTGGGATTGATGGCAAAGGTAGTTTGTGTGTGTGAGAGAGAGAGAGGGTGAGAGGTGGAAGCTGAAAGAACCAACGGGCCTTGAAGCAGGCGTTCCCTCTGTCACCTCTGCAGCTGCTGACCATACCTCCCCCACTACTACCAAATACACACACACACACACACACACACATGTTTTCCACAAGACTTAGGAAACTGGTTGGGGGAGGGAGGGGGGGACCCCATTCTCAACCTCACTAGGTGCCTCTGGTGGCAGCACTTCAATCTTCAGTAGTGCACTTTGAGAAAAAAAGAAAAAAAAAACGGTTTCACAAGCGAGCACCTAGGCGAGCGATATTATTTTTTTTGGTGTGTAGGTGGAAACATGGTTTTGCCTTCATTGTAAAATGGGAGGGGGCTAAATTTGGGCTGCAATGAAAATTAAATACAACGGGCCTGCTTGCACCCAACCACAGCAAACAACGTTGCGAGTTTACACATGTGGCCTCTCTCGCCCTCCTGTTCCTCTTTTGAACTCTCACACATTCTTTCACTCTCCTTCGCCCTCTCCACTTACACATACACACACACACACGCATACACTTACACACACACACACTCGCGCACACTAGCACGCACTCACTAGCACACACAGAGTATTGTTCCGCAGGAATTACACTGTGCATTAGTGTATAGCAGCTGTAAAAGCCTAAGCCTTGAGATTGAAGACACAAGAAGGATTTTTGGCTTTGCTCTTAAAGTAAATTAGATGTTTCCAGTGCTTGTTACTTGTGGAGGCTTTTGTGGCTTAGAATATGAATATTCTTCTGGGCTTACACTCAATAGTATTTGTCCCGCTTTGTGGCTTCACTACAGGCTTACGCACAGTCACACTCCCCTCGCTGTGTTCTGGATGGACGCCGTCAGTCGTCACGCATGTGCGCGTACGTACGGACGTGCATACAGTCAGACATACAGACATGCATTTATACGTACATTCATGTCCTCTTTAAAGCAGATAGCTGTTTATGTTGATAATGTCTCATCTAATTGCGCTGCGTGTCAGAGGTGAGGTTTAATTGGGAATGTACAAAAATGCTATAGACTGAAAAAAAAAAGAAAAGGCAATTTGGCTACACCTGCGGTCGGTTTGACGGTGGAGTTTTTGTGTAACAGCGCTTTATTTTTAGTAATAAACACAATTAATTGCTCTGTTCCTTCTTGTTGACACTGGTGCTAAGTCACATGACGACGGTCCAGAACCGGACCAGCAAAAAAATTCTAATAAAAGAGTAGATGCTCAGAGGTTGTTTGCTAGCCGCTGTCCTCTCCTGGCGTAGCAGGGTGCTGGTCTCCCATTGGCTGGCTCAGCTTCAGTGTCTGCTCCACAGTTCTCCACCTTGTTTTAATTGCCTCCGAGTTAATTACTCCACTAAGTGTGAAACTATGTTGTCAGACTTCTCCTGCACTACTGCTCCCTCCCTTGTGCTCTCTCTCTCTCTCTCTCGCTCTCGCTCTCGCTCTCTCTCTCGTTTCTGCTCCCCTGCCGGACAAATTGGGGGTTCTGGTGTAGGTTATGTATTGTGTGTGGGAAAACGCCATTGATAGATATGAGCATAGCTTATAGATACAAAAATGTGATGTCAAGAGATGTATGAAACATTCATATGATGGATGAATGTCTATTCCCAAACAAATTGTCTAAAAGTCCATACTGTAACGGTTTTAGTGGCTACTCATGGTATCCGCTGTAGAATAATGGGTACGAACCATAAGGAAATAATGACATGTTAAATGCAGATTTTTAGGGCTACAAGTCAAATGGTGATACGAGATGTCTTTGGGTTGGGATTCTGCCGAGGGGGGGTTGAATCTCCTTGAAAAGTTCCACCCGCCCTCACGACAACAAGCCACAGCTTTGTCCACGGCGTCTTCAGCGAGCCCAAGTCCCGTCACCTTTATTTAGAGGTGTGTCCGTCACGCGCGTCCCTGCCGCGTCGGAGGCGGTGTGTCGGCGATGCTTTATTAGCGCCGCGGCCACTCAGCAGCAGCGGTCTGACAGTGAGTGAGCGAGGCTGATCTTTTGAGGTCCCCCTCCCTCGCTCCTCCCCGCCCCCCCCCCCCGCCCCCCGATTCTCCACGCCACTGGCATCAGCTCCATAGATCACGGCTGTCGCAGCATGTGTAGGTGCTTGCACCGCTCTGTTAGTCTCATCACTCATTCGCACTCGTCAGCCAGGCTGCTGATCTCGCCCAGACCTCTCTTGCACTCCCTCACCCTCCCTCTCTGCCTCCCCCTGCTCCTTTCTCTCCATTTCTCTCACTCTGTCTTATTCCCTTGCTCTCTCATTCCATCCTCCCTCCCTCCCTCCCTCCCTCCCTCCCTCCCTCCCTCCCTCCCTCCCTCCCTCCCTCCCTCCCTCCCTCCCACTCTCTCTCACGCTCTCACACATTTTTTTAATTAGGCAAAAATCAAAGGCAAAATATGAATATTCATAAGGAAACCACATTAATATGCACAATTATGCAAATCAGTATGCAATTAAGCCCTGTGTCTCCAGAGAGCCTGGATGGCATTAGCGCATAAGACTGGGAGAAGGGGATGATGGGGGTATTTTAGAGTTTTCTGCTCCACCAATCTTTTAGAGGTTTTCTATTTTTTTCCGCCACTTCATATTGGTCCTTTGTTTACTTTAAACATATCAGTACCTGGTTCGTTCTTTAAGCCTAATTTTGATTCTAAACCTATTTATGTGCGCAGTTGTCTGTAATTGCACTACTGCTTGGTTCGATGAATGGAATATAATTGCAGTTCAGGTGAGGACACATTATATATGATTAGGTTTCATTTTGGAAGAGATAAAGGGACCATTTTCTGCTCTTTATTTTCTCTGACGCAGGCACTGACTGGGAATGTGCTTCTTGGGAATTGCTGCATTCAGTAGCAACTCTCGCTTAACTCTTCTCCCTAAAATAGTTTTTCTTTTATTATTATTTTTAATAAAATTGTTGTTTTAATGGGTTAATAAACTGGTCTGACTGGGGAAATACTTCACATCTTTAAAAAATATATATTATTATTATTATTATTATTATTATTATTATTATTAACAATTATAATCATATCGTCTAATCAATTTAACGCTGATATCTCTTCACATGCTCACCTCAACCTAGGTCTTGCGCTCTGTAGTTCTACGAGGTTTAAACAAAATCCTTCATTGAAAACAATGTGCATATCTTCATGATTGATTCTCTTCCCATTTCATCCTGTGCTGTTGTTGCACTGGGTACAATGGGTTTATTCAGATTGTTGTTTATCTTAACAAAAAAGTGCTAGTGATGAAAGGAAGGCTATATCACTGCCACTGGTTCTCCTACCGCTCATTGCTGACGCCATGTCTTCAACCATGTCTTCCACAGCTCTGGACGAACGCAGCAACTCTAGTTCCTGGGCCTCAGCAGAACAGAACAGCCCCTCCTTCAACCAGGGACGGGTAAGCGCTATACACACACACACGCACGCAAGTGCATACACACGTGCACATGCACACACACACACACGCACACGCACACACACACACGCATATATATATATATATATATATATAAACGCGCATACTCGCACAGGCGTACATACACATGCACAGGATCCTGGTGGCACTTGCTATTTTTATCCGATCATCAATACCTGATGTCACCGTGAAATCTCTCTCTCTCGCTCTCGCTCTCTCTCTCAGTTGCTCACCATCTCTGTCATATTTCACAAATGTGTCATCTGACGGAGGGATCACTTGGCCAGAACAGAACACTCATACTCTCTCTCTCTGTCAACCATCACAACAGCTTAGTATTTTGGCGTGCCGCGTGCCAGTTATAATTTGGAGCGGCAGATCTACCTTCCATCTATAATGGTTTTGGCGCCGACTCGGTGTATTGGCACGCTGTTCTGCTAGCCCCAGTACCATGATGGAAGCCCATCGATAATTGCAGCTTCACATCCGCCGTAACTGTCTTGGCACAACTCTGTGTAAATACAAGAACCAGGGGGGGGGGGGTGAAATAAATGCAGCAGACTTTGATTACCACAAGTTGATAATTAAGAATGTCGGCATTTGAATCCCCTGAGTTGAAGCAGATATCTTGTTGGCATGGATCCCCTTGGTTGGTGTGTGTGTGTGTGGTGTGTGTGTAGGGTGTGGTGTGTGTAGGGGGTTCTGCTGAGTTACACAGTAAAAAAAAAAAAAAAAGACAGCAGGCATGGGTTTGATGCGTTGGGTTTTTGTTCAGGTGTGTCTTTGTGTGTGTGCGCAAACAAACGTGTTGGTTTCGTGTGTCATGCTTTCTACAGAGCTACGTAGAAGGACCCCACTACAGTGAGCACGACAGCCTGTCTTCCCCGTTCCTCAGTGCAGGAATCGCAGGTATGAGCCAAACTAAATACAAAGTGGCCAATATTTATCATTGAAATAAAATGTATTCTACACTACCAAAAGAAAATGCCCTGCAATAGCTGTCGGTAACAAAATGTTAAGTGAAAAGTGGAAATGTCAACAAGAATGTGTAAATGTACTACGAGTTATTTATTTTTAGTGGATGATTTTTAAAGCTGATATTGTATTAAAAAAGTGGTATACAATTATTCTGCGGGTTGGACTGTCTGTTTTTGCACATTTTGTTACGACCACAAAATTGTTATCTGGGCAGCGAAATGGGCATGTTTGTGTGTGTATGTATGTGAGTGAGTGAGTGTGTGTGTGTGTGTGCGTGTGTGTTTGCCTGTGTTGATTCGTTGAATGTTGGAGATGTTAGGCTACTGGAGCAGAAAGACTCCCCAGGGTTTAGTCTGGCAGGCGGCTTCATGCAGCTGAGCGTACTAGAAAAAAAAACAGGATGGAGGGGGGGGGGCGGGGGGAGGGCATCGCTGGACTTTTTGTACTTTCGAAAACCTACTTTTCATTTGTTCCATCACACACCATTGCCTCCCATGTGTGTACACAGCCCAGTGTCTTAGTGGGGGTTTTCATTCAGACAATTGTGATTCTCTTCTCTTAAAAGGTAAAAATGAGAGGCCCCCATACGGCTCCTTTGGAGGCCAGGTGAGTTCCCGTCATCCCTTGCTTCAAAAAGCTTTGTTTCTGTTTTCTATATTTGTTTTCAATTTAATTTTTGTTTTGAACAGGGCACCCGTTTTCTCACTTCTCCTTTCATGTGAAACAATTTGAATTTGTGGTCTCATGTTTCAGAGAAAAGGGATTGCCTATACTTAAACGCACCCTTTACTGTACTATTGTCAAACCACCATCTCCCTGTTCTCTTCTAGCCTGGCTTCCTCCCCAGTGACATAGCCATGCCCAACCCAGAGGCCATGTCCCCCTCTGGCCTCAAGTCTGGCACCCAGTTCTACCCCTCGTACCCCACCACCACCAGACGAAGACCCCCAGATGGCAGCATAGGTGAGAGGCAGCTTCCCACCACCTCCCCGGCGTGTCGTGCACACAGCCCTACATGGCGAGATGGGAAAACAAAGCCCAAATGTAGATGCCATTAACGTGTAAATTCAGATTAACTGTAACACACAAGTAACCCAGGTGTCACATTTAATAGTGGGCGCCGAACAATGTATCTGTGGTGACATTACACAACCAAGGTCTGCCACCAGTACTGAAGCTCATGTGTGTTTGTGGTCTGGCCCTTACCTCTGTGCCTCTGTCTTACATGCAGACACCCAGCCCAAGAAGATCCGGAAACCCCCCGGCCTACCGTCCTCGGTGAGAACCTGTTTGTGCTCTCCTTTTTTCTTCTCCTTTTTCTCTCTCTATTCTCTGGCACTGCGAGACACTGCACATCGCATATACTCTCGCGCCGTCTGCTTGAGCAGCCGCGTGACAGTCGGGTTTGAAGGCCCGGCTGCATTGTCAGACTCAGTCAGACGGACCCTGCGAGCTGTCAGCCCGGTTGACTCCAGGAGCTGAACTCTGTGTGTGTGTTTCTACACCGCGCTCCGTTTGTGGTAGCGCTTAGTTTTTTGCGGGGGTCTCTCGTTGACAGGAGGGGAAGCCCGCTAAAGGACTCTAGCCAGGTGTGGAGAAGAAGTGGCCTCCTCGCCTGTTCGCATGAATTGCGTGACCGGAAGCGCTGTGGTCTGGTGAATGGAGAGTGAGATGTTTCTGCTGCCGGGGCTCCAGGAGTCAGGCGTGACGGGGGGTTTTGTAATCTGTCGGTTTAGTATTGCTCAACGTCCCGTTGCTCTCAGGGACGGCACAATTCCTACTGGCTCACTTGAGATTATGATGGAATACGAGCAGCAACTGGAGGAAGCGCTCGCAGATTAATAGCCCATATTATTGTTTTCATTAGATTTCCCAGGCTATTCAGATAATAATGGTTCATTTGTTATTATTATTTAGCTATTATTAATGACCTAAACTATTGTTATTCAAGCAGATTTTTATTTTTGATTGGTAATGCCTATAGATCAGCCCCTGATTGCTCAAAAGTTTTCAAATTTGTCGATGACATATGTAGTCCTGGTACACAGGTCTCCGAAAAGTTTGGTACCACTTTATCCATAGGGGCCCTGTAATACACGGTCAAAGTTAAACGCTCCGCTCGGATGGACGAAAACAATTGGTTGCCTTGAAAAATAAATAATAAGCACAGCAGAAATGTGTGGTATAATGTTCGTTCTTAAAAAGAGAAGTTTCAAATCCCATTTGGGACTGACATGTACATGTGCTTATCACAAGACCTTATCACAGCCGGAGGGCCGTGCGGGGTATAACCATGTCTATTGATAGGTGTTTTACCCCATGCCCCGCTACCTTAGCTGCCATGGAATCATCAATAACAAATACGGGCATTACACAAACATTTTCTGTAACCCAGACCTCAGGTTACAGACCAGCCATCCTTCCAAGTACTACCGGGCTCCTCCAGAGAAGCAACTGGGTGGAGTGGTGATTTGGTGTCGCTCTGTTAAACTAACATGTCCTGTTTGTCACCTGTTGGGGGGGGGGGGGGGGGGGGGGTGGCCCACATCGCAGACACGTCAACACAGTGAAGCAGAGGCCTCTTTCATTTTTGTTTTTGTATTCATTTTTTTGTTGCTCCCCCACACTGTCTGAACAACATTTTCCCCCACAGTGTGAACGACCGCCACGTGGGGTTTTAAGTGCAAATGATTGTGCATAAACCCCCCCCCCCCCCCACTTCCATCCCCCTTCCCTTTCACCCCACCGCCCGCCTACGCTTCACCACACGATGGTCTGGGTGGGCCTCCCCCTGGGAGTGACCCAGTTGTGGGGCCCAGTGCTCATGAGGCCTCTGAAGGCTGTGTCTGAGCCCAGATTAATGACTGCTGCTGCTGATGATGATGATTGTGTGGTCTTCCCCTGCTCTATGCCCCCCCTCCCCCCACCCCAGGCTCACAACCTCCCCCTCCTCTCCTCTCCTCTCTCTCTCCACCACCACGCCTACATAACATACATTCTACATACGCCTCTACACATCCCCCCCATTATTGTTTTATAAGTGTAATGTTTACTGTCTGAAAACATTGAATTGTTACCTATAACTGACATACTTAACTGAGATTTAGGGAAACGCTCGTATTAATTTGATTGGGCATGATGGCTTGTTTAAACTACCACACAATTTGGCGCTGTCGTCCAGCTGAAACTTTGGTTGAGCCATGTTAATGAACCGTTTGTCCCTCCATATTAAAGCTCCTTTCCTATCCTCTCTCAAACTGCCTGACCTCTCTAATCCACTAATACCTGTCCACCAGATCACCCCTCTCTCAACTCCCTCCCTCCAGCCACAAACAAACAGCGTATAGAGACTAATCTCCTGACCACTTGTTGCCCATTGTGGATAGAAAACCCATTTTCAGTTCTTCCTTTTTTCTATGAAGCTAGTCGCTTCCTAGTTGCCATCCCCTCCGTCATAACCCATGTTTATTGCCGCCGTTGGGATCTTTGTGCGGTCATAACCCGAATTGCATTAACCCCCTATTAGCAGAGGATTTTACCCTAGAAATCCCCTCTCTTCCTGCGAATACAATTATCCGGCAGCAGCAGAAGCAGTCACTGCCAGGTCTTCTGCTCTGATGTACGGTGGTATAGGAGCCGCGCTGTATTGTTCTCTGCGAGCGGCGCGACGCAAAGCCTTTTGTTGAATGAAGCCATCTCCATCATGTTTTCTCCTGAATTAACCACCATCGTTTTTTTTTCAAATCCCCCGTTTCCTTAACACTCCCCTGGCCATATCAAGCTTTGTTTAAGTCATTTGGAATACCTTCATCTGTCCCCCACCCCACCACCACCACCCTGTATCTCACCAAGCATTTCATAAATCATCAGGGCTTGCACACAGACACACACACACACACACACACACACACACACACACACACACACACACACACACACACACACACACACACACACACACACACACACACACACACACACACACACACACACACACACACACACACACACACACACACACACACACACACAGCTTTCTTGCCATCCCCAAACCACTGCAAGCTTGTTTCTCTCTCTCTCTCTCTCTTTGCTTCTTTCATTTCTCTTTCTCTCTCTCCCTCTCTCTCTGTGACTGGATCCCAGCCCCCATCTCTCTCTTTCTCTCTCTCTCGCTCTCTCTCCCCCTCTCTATCTCTCTCCCTCTCTCCTCTCCCTTCCTCAGCCCAGCTGCCTGTGGAGTTGGACGTGGTCCAGGAACAGGCAGATGGCTCTGTAATTAGAAGTGCATCTCTCCATTCCCTTTCCACTTCTCCCTGTTAAATCAAATTACAGAAAAAAAATCCCTTTTCTGGATTAGCATTCTTTGCAGCGTAGCCTTCATTCTCTCGTCTTCCTCTCTGTCGCTCTCTTCCGCTCATTCTCCCCCTTTTTCTGGTACTTGGGAGAGGAAGTGATGGTGCAGGCTTTCGTAAGGCTGCCTGTATGGATGGAGAGAGCACATCAAGTGTATTGTCACTTCAAGCACAGCATCCCCCCTCTCTCTATAGAATTACATACGGGAGGCTTAATGAACGCCATGAGAGGCAAATATAAAATGCTCCATTTCATTAAAAGCAGATTGCGCATCCTCACTGTGCGCACACATTAAACACAAAGGAACCCTGCAAAGGTGCGGTTGATGCTATATTAACAGAGAGTCTGAAGGTATTGGCCCGTGTGCATGCACGCGCGTGTGTATGTGTGTGCACGTGTGTGTGTATGTGTGCGCGTGCGTGTGTGCATGTGTGTGTGTGTGTGTCAGGTCACACACTGCGAGGGCTCGTGGAGCTAGCAGTGTCTTTAGGGAGGAGCTGCAGAGCGGGCAGTGTGAGTGCGATGCCACTGGGCTCCTGGGAGCAGGAGGAAGCTCTCACTGTGTTTTGGGATTGGAACCGTGGCTGTGCCCAGCGTGCCATGGCCACTGTGCTTCCCCTTTACAGGCAAGCAGCCGACCTGCCTGCCTGCCGCGCTGGCAGACTCCCCCATGCCACCTAGTGGCCACTCGGAGCCACTGTAATCGGATGGCCTTGCATAGCGTTGTGGATAAACCATTTCACAACTTTTCCCTTTTCACGTTTGTCAAAGCTTTGGGATTTTGTGGGAGACACATTTCAATTGGATTTGGAGGCATAACATGTTTTGAGGAGGGAAAGTTGAATGCCCAGACCAATATTAGACTGTTTGTTGTGCAGGTGTACGCTTCCACATCTGGTGATGAGTATTCCAGGGACAATGGATATCCCGGGGCAAAGTCTGGATCCGTCTACCCTGGATCCTTTTACATGCAAGGTAACGTAGCACAGTAAATGTATAGGAACACGGGTGTGCATCAGTCAGTGCGATTTTTTTTAATATATAGATAGTCGTTGTTTTTGTCATTTTCTTTTTTTGTAATCTTGGCTATTGTTCCACCTCCAGAAGACCCCTGGTCATCTTCCGGCTACTCAGCCATGCTGGGTAACTCTCCTCACATTGGACAGCCGGGCTCCTTCTCTGCCATTAATCCACAGGACAGGATGGTGAGTGGAACACCTGGCTCTCAGTGCTAGTCTGAACCTAGTGTTTTCATATGTCCTGCAAGACATCGAGTCAATGAACCTGTGATGTCTTGTTGCTGTACAGCAGAGATTAGCAAAAAATCTGCCTGGTAACATTGACTGCTGTTTTTGTTAAGTAATAGTCGCAGAGAGTGTGCCATGTTTTTGCAAGATATTTTAGCTTTGATTTTGACATTTTTGGGTTATACATTTGATGATGGTTTTTATTTATTTTTATTTTTAATTGTACTTTTATCAGCGTTCTTCGTTTGAATTGTGCTACTTAAGCTGTTTGTTTTACATATACCTCTTTGCAAGCTCTTTTCAAGAAAACGCTCTATAAATCAAGTTTAGCGTTTGTATTATTGTTACCATCATGGCCATCCCTCATAGAGAGAATGGATGTAGGTCACAATGTTTAATCTTCTGTGAGCGCTTGTGCCTAACGCAGCTGCTTGTATCCTTCTCCAGAAGCGTCACCCCCTGCCTCTGTCCCCACAGAACTATCCCCTGCATGGCAGTGAGGTCAATGGCTTCCATTCAGTCCCCACCACCTACAGCCACACAGCCACCCTCAATGGGGAGGGAATCATGGGTGAGGCCATCAAAATCATTTGTTCACTTGGAGCACAAGCAACCTGGCAACAGTTCTTAATGACTACGAACTAGGGCTGAATGATATGGTTAAATAAAATCATATTGCAATTATTTTGACAGCGATTTTGATATAATTCACTATAAGTGGGATGGGAATGATCCTTATTGCGTCCCAATTTTCATTTTAACTGAAAAAACTATTAAAATCATGATGTGACATTTGTTGGTGTCTGTACCAAACAAACATGTTTTCTTACATCTGGAGAAAAAAAGTGTGTAGGCCAGGGCATCTCTGCAGCACTAAAGTACTTCATATATAATGATGTTATAAATTTACATTAACACGTTACCCTTGTCAAAAAATTACGGCTCCTGCGATTTGGATATTGCACTTGCGATTTGGATAACATTTCGATTCATTGTTGATTAATTTATTGCCCTACTATAAACTATTTGGATAGGTTTATCTTTATTAGCTATGATTTTTATTATTTGTATGGTTTGCATTATTGTTACGTTGTGAAGTTGTCTCTTTGTATTGTGTGTTAATACGTGCAATTTGTTTTCCCTGTAGCAACCAGAGGCACCACGGTCAACAGTTCGGGCGATGAGATCGGGAAGGCTCTTGCCTCTGTATGTCGGCTTAAATAGCCTTGCAATATACCCTCACTGTGTCTCATCATATCGCATTTGTTTCGTGAAACCCAATTTATTTTTTATTGTATTTTATTGTATTCTTTCATGTTCAGATCTACCCGTCAGACCACAACAGTAACAACTTCTCCTCTGCTCCTTCCACCCCTGGCTCCCCTCAGGGTATCACAGGTACATTAATGTCGATGTTGAATTAGCATCCACCCTTAAATTGCCAACATATAGACAATAACAACACATTTTGTTTTTTATGCATGCCATGCCATAATTTATCTGTCAATTTGGGCACGGGATCAAATGTTATCAATTTGATGACCATTTTAAGCTTTCTATAATAAGACAAAGCATTTATTCATTAACATGTACACACATTTCCTCTTTATGTTTTGGTCCCTTTGTTTAAAATTATTTAGTATACATCCTTGACAAAGGAGCGGTGGGACTTTCTGGGCGGCAGCTCCAGCTCAGGAAGTTCACTAGCTCCACCTGCTGTTGGAGTGTAGCCTCGCTGTTGTGCATTCAACTCCTATTCTGTTATTGTTTCAGGAGCTCAGTCCCAATGGCAGAGACCAACCACACCAAACTACGAAGGGCCGCCACATACACTGGTAAGCTTACTCTCATCTTCACGATTTAGAGTAATGATTTTTTTTTAACATGGTTAATAATTATGTCAATATTTTTGTATTTCACTCAACTGTAGCAAAACAAAATGGACGACCGCTTGGAGGAGGCCATCCACGTTCTGCGCAGCCACGCGGTGGGTCCAGGCCCGGGCGCGGGCCTGGGAGGGCCCCATGCCGACATGCACAGTCTGCTGAACGCCGTGACTTCCGTACACAACGGCCTCTCTCCGGCCTTCTCCAACACCGTCCTGCCCCTCGGCAACAGACACCCTGCCATGGTCAGTCCCACCCCCAACGCGCGTCACAAGAACACAGTGGTCATTGCTCTCGTGGTTAGGGTGTTCAACTCCCAGCCGAAAAGGTTCTGGGTTCGATCCCCAATGTCCACAATCTACTTAGGCGTCCTTGTGCAAGACGCCTAACCCCCCTGGTCTGCTCCTAAATGATAGTTATCTGTATTCACTGCAGGTCGCTTTGGATAAAAAGCGTCTGCTAAATGACTGAATAATAGTAAATGGAAATGAGTAAAGTGAAAGCAATGATTATATGATATGTTAAAGGCCCCATGAAACGGAAGACGGAGTGCTATTTGATTCCGCATACTTGCATATTTCCGGTAAAAACACAAAGCTAGGGAGGGGTTTGTCTCAGATATTGATTTACAGTGGCCAATAGCGCTGAATGTGCCACCAGATTGACAGTAGTTAGCAGCTCAACATGCCATGACGACAGCCTACGCTGTTGTGGAGGCCTTAAAACTCGAAAGCATTTTCATTGGACGCAACTGAGTGCAGGATGAGTCATCGAACATTTGAAACCGTTTTACAGGAAGAGAACAAGACAGGGATTTTGATTTAGATGATTTTTTTGACGTATTTGGCATATAATACATTAACAATTGACACAGGGACACAGGGTCAACACTGGGGAAAATATATTTTTCATTTCATGGAGCCTTTCATGGAGTGTTGCGAGGTTCAAACCTCTCTCTCTTCTGTGTCATCTTCTTCCTCTCCCAGGGGGCGAATCATCACGAGGAGCCCACCGGCCTCCCCCCCAGCAGCACATTGCTGCACGTCCCCGGAGCCCCGCAGACAGCTGGCCAACCAGAGGCCTTCAACAGTGAGTCACGCCGCACAGCTTGCCACCACGCAGCTCCTTTCACAGCCGCCATTTACGCCAGTTGCTACTCTCGTACTGTCGTTCATTACTCCCAGACTGTTGAATATTGATCAATGGCGACGTTGTGCACGGCTTTGCTGAGTGTTTCCTTGTGCTCTCGTTAATAATGATAACGACGATAACAATATTTGATTGACGTTCTTTGCGTAGCACCTTTCAAGAACAATAGCTACCAAGCTGTTGAGTGTAAGGAGAGGCTTGTGAGCGCAGTATGATGTGTTTCCTTGGCTCTTGCATGGAAGCGTGACCTCTGCCTGTTTGCTCCCCAGCCCTCCCCGGCGCAGTGGCCCGCTCCACACACTCCTCCAGCAGCTCCGACATCAAGCGCGAGGACAAGGAAGATGACGATAACTCGTCCAACGCAGACAAGTCTGAGGAAGAGAAGAAGGAGGCCAAGTTGGCTCGCACCCGAAGGTAGGATGCCGCTTTCTGACTCGCACAGTGCATCTGGTTTAGAAAGAAGAGCTAAACGAGGTGAAACTTTGAAAGGAGCAATACAGGCTCAAATGAAATTGACATTGTTAGGGGGCCTATTGGTGATATACAATAAGGACCTGGGATGCGGCCCTCATGTACTCTTTTGTGCAGTCTCTCACTTTCGAGGCTAAACTCAATTTATTTACACTATGTGACCCCCTAAAGTGACATTGCCACTGCAACAGCACAGAGTTTTTAATATCGGTATACATCTTTAACTTGCTGTAACATCAACCCTAAGTATTGAATATTAGTTTTGCCCCCGTGGGAGCAGCAATTCAGGGGTTCTGTTTTAGAATCACTGCTAATCAACTTTTCGCAATATTCCTGCTGAGAGAAATCAATAATTTAGCTAGAGTACACACCAATTGTAGCCCTTATATTTGCCTTGTACATCCACAATGCAACACCTAGGATTTGCAGCTCACGAAAGATAGTGGGGTGGTGAAAGCAATTCTGGGTAACGTAGGAAAATTACACACAGATCAGGAAGAATCCTGACAGAAGAGGGAGGGACAAATTGCAAATAACACGTATACAGGATTACACACATATGCGGGAACACTGGAGTGCATCGATATAAGATACTAAATGACGATGTAAACATTTTTTTACCTGTATTATTCCACAAGTATTTCTCAAAAGAAGACATTTCTCCACATAAGGGGATTAGAAAAAGTGGATGCCATTTTGGTTTGCGAAGTGGCTACGTGACCTGAAGATTCAGATCTGTGGTTTATGTATGCATCCGTGTTATCTTCTCCTCACTGCATTTCCCAGTGGTAGCTTAGGCTATGCTAGGTAGGGCTGGGCAATATATCGATATTATATCGATATCGTGATATGAGACTACATATCATCTTAGATTTTGGATATCGTAATATCGTGATATGGTGTGTTGTCTTTTCCTAGTTTTAAAGGCTTCATTACAGTAAAGTGATGTCATTTTCTGAACTTACCAGACTGTTTTAGCTGTTGTATTATTTGCCTTTACCCAATTAGTCATTACATCCACATTACTGATGATTATTTATTGTAAATCTCATTGTGTAAATATTTTGTGACAGCACCAATAATCATCGCTACAGTATTGTCGCAAAATCAATATCGAGGTGTTTGGTCCGAAAAATCGATATTTGAGTTTGTCCGTATCGCCCAGCCCTAATGCTAGGTATTTTAACCCTGTCAACACCCCCCCCCTTTCCTTCCCCTTGTCACGTTTTCAGAAAGGAGGCGTTGGCCCTCCAGATCCTCTCTGGCCTTTCAGACCAGAATGATGATGAGTAAGTCCCTCTAGTAGACAATCCAGTTAATGTGCTTCATGTATTTTCCTCTGTAAATACCCGTAAGAGCACATGTTTAAAGGCACAAGTGCCAGGGGTCAGCATTACACTGCAAACTCTATTAGGAAACCCTGGGACTTTTTGGAAATCTATGCAATAGAGTCTTAGACTTGCTGGATACAAAAAGAGGAAGAGCTGTCCGCCTCTAATGTGGAATAAAGAGGCAAAAAAACACCTTTTCTGGTCAACGTAAAGCTGCTGCTGCTAGGCCATTTAGGAACAAACTCGTGCAAGGCCCTTGGATGTCTCTCATTCTTCTTGGTCATGGAATATGCTCTCAGTGCCTGTGAGGAACCCATAGATCCTCTAACACTGAGTTCACCTGTTGGTATTACATCGCCTGCCATTGACGGAGCATCAGAGTAAAATCTGATGTGGCAGATGGATGGTACATTTGTATCATCCCATTACAATAATGAACTGCAACAACAAAAGAAATACAAGTAAGCTTTTTGAAATAGTTTGCCTAATTCGTTCTTCTCTCTTTGCACCCCCTACCACCCCCCCCCCCCCCCCCCTCCCTCCCCCCCCAGTCCCGAGGACGAGGACGACGAGGACCTGCCCCCCGAAGTGAAGATGGAGCGCGAGAAGGAGCGGCGGGTGGCGAACAACGCCCGCGAGCGCTTGCGGGTGAGGGACATCAACGAGGCGTTCAAGGAGCTCGGCCGCATGTGCCAGCTGCACCTCAGCAACGACAAACCTCAGACCAAACTACTCATACTGCACCAGGCGGTCAACGTCATCCTCAACCTGGAGCAGCAAGTCCGAGGTCAGTCGCCAAGTGCCCAGTTATTAATTTCTCTAACACGTATTCATTTTTTAAATGTTTATTGTGGAGTTTATATATTTTTTTTATTCAGAAAAAGGCGTCAAATTACTTAACTGACTTAACTGATGTAAAGACGTTTTTTATTTTCTTTCTATCCCACCCCACCCTATACTGCCTATACAAGATGGTGTGTGGGTGTGTGTGTGTGTGTGTGTGTGTGTGTGCGTGTGTGTGTGTGTGCGTGCGTGTGCGTGCGTGCGTGCGTACATACATACATATATACATACATACATATATACATACATACATATATACACACACATAATATAATACAAGTTAACAAAATCAAAAATGTACAACATAAGAATAAAATCAATACAGTAATACATATACAATGTAGAAGGAATAAATGCTAACACCAGTGCCTAATAGAATAACAATAAAAGTAGGGTACATTTTGTAAAAACAAGTAAACTAAAATAGACAAGTAAAACAGTAAAAGTAATATTGCACAAAATATAGAAAGTAATATTCGCAATGATATTGATAAAGGTAATAAAAAATAATACTGCACACAGTATCTTGCATCTTATTTATTTGGTACATGTTTCTCCAGAACGCAACCTAAATCCCAAGGCAGCGTGTCTGAAGCGGCGCGAGGAGGAGAAGGTCTCTGGCGTGGTGGGAGAGGGTGGCATGCAGCTGTCCTCGGGCCACCCTGGTCTGGGAGGAGACGGCCACAACCCAGTCAGCCACATGTAACACCAGGTGGGCGGACACCGAGCTTGGAGACCAGGGCTCCTTAAAACCTGCACACTGTTTTTAGTGTTTTGCTGTGATCATGACTGGCGCCTAGCCACCCCACCTGACGGCTACCAGCTTGCTCGCTCGCTCACTGGCCAGCACCTCACCATCATGGACAATTTTCTATTTCTAACAATTTAATTGAACTTAAAATGCTTGCTTGTAATGCTACTATTATGTCTGTCCATTATGGCACCCGTTGCACTCCTAACCCTTCGTAGAAAGAGGGATGACCCATTCTGCTTTCATTCTCAAGGTTTCTTCCTTGATAATTAAAGGAGTTTTTCCTTGCCCTTTTATCTGTGGATATCACAATATTCTTCTTCATTCAAAATACCATTCTAAACAGTCTAACTGATGCTCATTACATTGATGTATATGGGCATTTAAAGGATGGTATTGGACAAAAACTTCTTTCTCTCTGACGTTTCAAACCTCATATTTTCATTCATTTTAAGGGCATGTCTTCTGACCATAATTAATTGACACCGTAAAAACTGGCTATCACGATAAATCGATGTCTTCATTTCATGACGATATAACACCATTCAGAAACAATTGTATGGAACTAATACCCAGCCCTAACTACCCATGATTTCTTTATTTTATATAGTTGTTTTCACCCAAGTGTTAAATAGTATTTGTTTTGTTCTTGTTTTTACAGATTTGGTGGGATTCGCCTGGCTCTCAGAGGATGTGGCCTTAACAGATTCTTCCACCCCACTCTTCTTCTCCTCAAGTGTGTGTAGATATGGATGTGATTGTGTTTTGTTCTTTTTCGGTTTCAAAATGCACACACACACTAGTACACACACGCATACTGCCAAAACTGACAGCCTATTTCGTCGCCACACTCTCGATCATGACCACCAGCTTAAATGTGAAGAACTTTCAGCCTTTTTATTTTGTTTTTATACATGTTATGAATTTTTTTTATTTTGTTTCTTTTTGTTTTACTTTTGTTTTAATTTTCTTCCACAACCTGATGGAGAATCAGAGTACTTACGTCCTGCCACAAACCTGGGACTTCATACACTGCCGAGAGGTATTCTGGTAAAAGGAAAAAGAGAACTGACAACAGACAAATTTAATGATGGATTTGTGCCTAATTGTTACATGTTTTCTATAAGACATTTAAGCAAATTGCTTTACATGTGAGAAACATTTATTGTAAGGGATTGCTTGTGTGTATGAGCAATTATTTTTAATGTGGTATGTCCTTCCCAGCGTGATGGTACAGTCTTACATATGTTATGTAACCAAGCCCAGGGCTGATGTCGAATTGTCATAAATTTTGTTGATATATATATATTTTTTTCCTATTTCCTTGCTAGTAAGAGTTTTGGAGCAGCGCGCCAATGTCGCAAGGGAAAGATCAAATGTTTTGACAATTAAAAAAAAAAAGAAAAATAGATAAACTCTTGTGGATGGCAAGATCACACTGAACCATACATAGTGTGTGTGTGTGTGTGTGTGTGTGTGTGTGTGTGTGTGTGTGTGTGTGTGTGTGTGTGTGTGTGTGTGTGTGTGTGTGTGTGTGTGTGTGTGTGTGCGTGCGCCCTGAGACCCTGTCCTGTCCCATGAAACTGTTGGAAAGAGAGGGCGTCACCCTTCAAGCTCATCCATAGTGGGTCGAATCAGTCACCCACCAAACTCGTTGCCATCAATTGAACATCAACTCTAGTGTGACTTCAGTACTCCCTCGTCGTCGGCGCAAGAGGAAATGCTGCTTTATTTATTAAAGCATTGGTAGACAAAGACGAAGCACAGTTGTAAATATTAGACTTAAGATTATGGGTGTATGCGTGCAGTGCATTTCAGTTCCTGCGATGCTGGTGTAAACCATCCGCGAGAGACACGTACCAAGTGATCAGTCACAATTGCTGTTACTTAAACGTGACGTGGTTTTCCAGAAAATGCCAGCAGACAATTTGTGTCTCTTGATTGACATTCTAAATAACCTGAACACAATCTAGGTTGCTTTGATTATGAAATGTAATCGGCCTACAGTTGTAGTAGCAGATAACACTAGATACTTTATTTTCTAAAAAAAAAAGAAAAAAAAAAGAGCATTCCCAGTTGGCCCCTCACCTTGGACCTAAGTATGTTGCTCTGTTGTTATCGGACTGAGACAAGATCAGTGTGTTAATTCACCTCCTCTATACATGGATCGGATATTTCACTTCCACGTCGGGCAAAATTAAATATATATATATAAGAATATATATTTTTTTGTTAGTCTATACACTTTAGATTTCTAAATAACAAATGGCAATATTAGTCAGAGGTTTAGAGTGTACTGTAGGAGAGTTGAATGATAAGGGGAAGGATATTTGACATTTAAATGAAATTGAAAGTGAATTCGGCTGTCTCGCTCAGCTCAGCCTGAACGACAGAGACCCCAGATCAGATGAGGAAGGACGTAAGATATAGCGGTATAATCTGTGTATAAACGTTTTTCCCTCCATGAATTGATCCTCTAAAAGTGACGAAATGGGCCGAAAAAAAATAATCTTTTCCATGGTTTGAGTTAAGGGAATTTATAAGAAGATGTATTCTAAGTTACTCAGATGAATTTCTTTCTTGTCCTTTTTTTGGAGTGTATGGATGGAGTACGTGCCACTGCCCTACCAAGTGTCCTCGCTCTATCCGAGTGAGGCACCATGAGGCTTTTTGTGGGAAGGGATTTTTATTTTATTTCATCCCCACTCCTTACAGTAATTATGCAACTGGTATGTGAATGTAGCTACCATTCAAATGTGGGTCGCCTTCATCTTCACATTCATATTCCTTGGGGTTTGTGAGTCCAGTATCATTTTCATTTCATTTATTTTTTTCTTGTCCACGCTCTGCCAGGTTGCCGCCATTGCGCAGCTTGCTACAGCATCCTGTGTGTTTCTTTTGGAGGCCATAATTGGTGTAAGAGTGTAAGATAGAAGATAATATGGAGATCAAAAACAGTGTTATTGATTGTGATACTTTCCCCATTTCACGTGGTGAATAATCTTGGCGACATGTTTATACCGACGGGAGGTAGAGGAGCCTTTTTGTGTGTCCTGTTATCATAGTATTGTTGAAAGATCTAAGTTGAAAATTGTAGAAAAGGAGACGACGAAAAAAAAAATGACTTATACAAATCAATAGTGTGGCCTTTTCATTCTCGAGACTTAAGATGTCATGATGGGAGAGTGATACCTTATCAGTGCCTGAACTTGTATTTCATTTAAAACCGTTTTTATTTTGTAAACCATATCATTTCATTTATCATGGGAGATTAGAGAGGTACCTGTCCGTCCAACCCTCCACCCCCATCCCCCCCCCTCCCTTTTTTTTTCTTTCTGGAAGAAGTCTACATGTTATATAAAGACAATTTCCTTCAATGTATCTAGTTAAACAAATAAATGAAGTGTAGTGCTTGTTTAGTTTTTATTCCTCTCTTAATTATTCAACTGGATTAAGACCATATTGTCCAAACTGCTGTTTGAGTAAAGTTTGTGGATGCAGGTTATACTTTTACACTTTTTTTTTTCTCCCCCCTGACTGCACCATTATTGCCAAACCACTCAGCACTACTGGTTTCAAGAGACTCTGGTGTCAAGCGCTCCTTCTGTTTAATGCACTATGGCATGTCAGTGTAAGTGTGGCTTCTGCATAGATGTAGGAAGCGCTGTTAAAATGTTGAGCCATAGCATACTGGATAGCATACTTTTATTTTATTTTAATTTTTTTTTTACTATTAACTATCAAGCAAATAGTTTTTTCTAAATATCAGAGTTCAAGTAAACCACAGTAACATGCATTATATTGACTGACCCTTTCCTTTTAAGTTAATCTGATGCCACTCAAGTGATTTTTTGACATTGACTTTTTGCAAGAGGCTTCTATACTTCTTTCAAAGGTTGTTTTTGAAGTTATGTTTTGTTCCCTATTACAAGATTGTAGCCGTTTTAGGTATAGGACTACATTTCTGTTCCTGAGGAAAAGACACCTGATCTAATATGCCATTTAGTATTCTGTGAACATCCTTTAGGGCAACGACCTTCAGCTCTCATGCTGTATTTTCACTCATTGGATGGGGCCAAATACAAGGGGTTGTTTTTTTTTTTTACCATGTTTACAAGTCTTGACATGTGCTGATGAAAAATGCTTTGTTGACGGGCCCTAACTTTGCTCCGATAAGGTGTTAATATGAACTTATTTCACCCCCCATTATAATTTTGTCATGTATTTGTTGAACTTAAAAGAGGGAGGGAGGTTGATTGATTTATAAGTGTTGAGAAAAAAATACATCCACAGCTACAGAACAGACATCTTACTTAAACGGAGTGAGGACGACTTCATGACTGCTGCAGTGTCCTCAGAGTGCCTCCAATCCCAGTCTCCTTTTCTTATTTTGTTTATATATTATATATAAAGTAGTTGAACTGTCCTGTATATAACAGTAATGTAGCAATAAATGTGCCATTTTTAATAACAGAACTATACATTTTCCAATGTCTGGCTTTTGAATCTTGTATACATAAAAAGAAAATAAAGGAAAACATTGTAATAAAGGGTTTATTGTAGTTCAAAAATGAATTTGTCCAAATCGTGCACGTGTCTTGATGCATGCAAATATCACCATTACGCAGTTTAGATTTGGAAACATGCGTTGCGGCCTTGTACAGAGGACTTTGCGCAAAATATGTGTACATGCACATGTTTATGTTTAATACAGGGAAGACCATATGCTGCGGAAAAGAAAAACCTTTTCATAAGAGTTGGAGTGAGTTGAACCACGTCCCCGTTTCACTGCGACTGTAGCGCTATTTCCGTCAGGCATATGAACGGACACCTCCGCGAGGGTCCTACCGAGCCATCGGTACATTGCATGGAATAGCGACTTGAGGAGAAGGTCAGAATGGTGCAGAAAATATTAAATACCCTGGTTGGTGCCAAGTACATCTCCATTGTACGGACGTGGTAAGTTCAATTACAGGGTGCCCGTTGTGAACCGTGACAGAGACGTGTGTTTGTAGCTATTAAGGTGTTAAATACTAAGCTGTCGAGTTGTGTATGTCCTTCCATGACCCAACTTCAGCCAGTTTAGCTAACGTTAGCTTCCTGTTCTCATCAGTCCTCTCGCACTCGGATATGTGTTTATATTGTACTGTAACGCTAATGGAGCTCTAATTTTGCTTTATCTGTTATCTACACATACGTCAGGATTTGTCTATTCGTCTATGATACAATACAAGCAATGTCATTTGTGTTGAACGTTGCTGACGGGTCGCTGTGATTGTTTACAGCGACGTACTGCTCCCTCCGTGCAGCTGTGCTATGAACAGCTGCACGGAGGAGACTAATTACAAATACAAATACGTAAACGTGTTGCTAGTAAACAAAACTAAAAACTAACTACCCCTCATCCTTGTGTTGATGTATTTGTGTGTGTGTGGGGGGATTATAGAGGCACATGAAGTCAAGTGTATTTTTGTAGCCCTTAATCACAATTTGAGGTATGTTCATCTATTTTAGACATCCTCTCCACGTCTAACCGATACCTACGACTATACTATACAATAATACTTTTATTTTTATCATTCGTATTATGATTTCACTAAACAGTGAATTTAGTGTCCCATGTGTGCTAGCATATACACAACACTAAGCTTTTCAATGGGGGTAAACTTGTATTACATATCCACCTCCACAAGTGTAAGGATGTTCATTCAAAACGTTTATACCAACCATTATCATCATTATTAATGTTGTGATGATCTTGTATGTGAAATATCTTTAATTAAAACGTAAGCTTCAGAGAGGCTCCATGCCAGCAACTCTTGCATCCATTGCTGTGGACCCGGGCTCTGACACGACCCTCTGCTTCGTTTTGTGCAGGGTACCCAACCTGGTGGGCTGGGGAACCGTGGCCGGAGTGGGCTTGGTCCACTTCACAGACTGGCGGCTCATTCTGGACTATGTGCCCTACATCAATGGGAAGTTCAAGGAAGAGTAACGTTTTATCCCAATCTATATGTTGTAAGTATTTTAAATTGAATACAAAAAATACTACATTTTCTTTTACATACTTTGTATAAGAATATGCATAGACATTTGAGATGAAAATGTAACAATACAGTTAACGGTAACAAAAAAAACACTCCCTCCCTCTTTGCCTCCCTACTTTTCTCTGCCATTAAGTAGTGTTTCATTCACACACCTGTGGTGGAGCTATGATACGTTTTAAGACATTAGGGATGAACTGTTTGTGTCACTGAATCCACTTTACACCACCATCTATATTGGTGCCACATGTGCTGTTCATCTATCTATACCTACATCTGAAGAACCAGATGTAGTAGTGTTGTGAAAAATGTTGACTGTAATGTCCCAACGAAAGCATGGGGTTATAAATGGTGATAATTTCTCTTCAATTTGTTACTTTTTAGGTGGCAAAAGATTGTTTTTTACGCCATTTAATGTATTGCATTAGTATTGATTTCTCCAAATACGTTGTCTCTGTGCTGTCTCTCTTTACAGGACTATTACTTTGGGGATCAAAATATGGACAAAGCGCTCAACCAAGAAAGGAGAAAGTTGACTGCCCAGGCACATAACTTGGTCCCTCGGCGGGGTTGCAGGAGCTTTGCACTAAGTGATTTGATCTGTTTGGCTGTTTTGCTCCATTGTTATTTTATGTGAATAAATCTTCTACTAATGAGACCATGAGCAGTTTCCGTGTTATGCTTTTTGGGATGTATTTTACATATCATATCATTTTGGCAATAAAATACCACAAGGTGTGAATATGCTTGCTTTCTTTCTGCATTTTCCACAAATGTTATGACTATTTTAAGGAAATCACTTTCCTCGACTAAAATCTTCCTCCTGCTGTGTCATCATTATTATTATTATTATACACTGCATATGAAGCTGCATGTTTATGCTTGGGGGATTAGGAGGGTTTACAAAATACACAGCACATGGTATATATACCTATTCGAAGGAGCGGTCGTCAGGCAACAATTGCACATTAGGGGGCGAGGTTAATGCAGAGATATCCAATATTATCTGGCCAGGCTGCGAAAATTTGGCGTGTATAATTTCTTTCATTTTTCCCATCGAAGGGGGAGGGGACTGAAAGAGGAGAGGGGAGAAGGGATTTAACACAGCGAAAGGGAGAAAAACGAGATAGTGTCTTCGAGATGGATAAAAACGAGTAAGTAGACCTAGATCTAACGGGGAACAAGCGTTACGCGGCCGCATGTGTCGATACTTCGTGCAATTTTGATGCAAAAATCGGTCGTGTTTATGGTGCATTTGGAAATATGATTATCATCGATTGGACGCAAGCGCTTTGCAATTCGGATTTGCAAATGGCAATGCCTGTGCGGTGGTCGTTAACTAGATAGGTATATTTAGTTAACGGTGTGCGGGTGCGATGGTTTAAGGTTATCGACGAAGGCAAGGTTAAATGGGAACATCGGTTATTCATGCTTTGACGGCTGTTTTCTCCCATTTGGTTTTAAATGTTATACTGACACGCCGTTTTTTTTTTTAATTGCGTGCAAGCTGCTATCAATCGAAACGTATTAGGCTATGTTATATATAGCATACGTTGAGGGGGTCGTCTGTGTTTTCTCGACAAGGCCTACTTTGTTCATTCATAAAAGCCGGCTCGGAGTCTGAATGACAAGGGTACATTGTGATGAAGCATTTCTCCAATTTCACAAGCACGAAACTTTGCAATAACTGAATATCGGCTCGCCGAGGAGGACACACACACAACGTTTTCGGGATTACTTTAAAAACCTTGCACTATTTTCGCATCGGATCTGCGTTAATATACGACCGACCCGTAATTTGCGTAGGCTAATGTTACACTAATAAAGCCCTATGTTTTTTTTTCTTTCTGGCGGATTGGCGGCTCATTTGCCCCTGCGAGACTGGCAGGTAGTGATGGGGCTTAGGTCCGCCGCGGAGTGATATGTGCTACGACAAAGAGATGCGAGATTGTCGTAGAGATCCCATTACAGAAAGCGCCTGTCGTAATTGTTTAGACAAAGGCATGAGAAGTGATATAGTACTTCGTAAATAAATATTTCTTAAAATACGAGTTGGTAAACCGTTATACCATAATTGGATTTTATAGGCTACTCGCGTGGGAAATGGAGAAGAAAAGGTGGGATTGCTCTGCTCTCCCCAAGGGCTGGAAAATGGAAGAAGTGACCAGAAAGTCGGGTTTGTCAGCTGGAAAAAGCGATGTCTATTATTTTAGGTATAAAACAATGAACACGGGTGGTGTTGTATATATATATTACACGTTTCACACAACTCCTACACGCAGCGCAGAGTTTAAAAAAAAAAAAAAAAAAAGTAAAAGAGAAAAAGAAACGAAAAGAAATAACCAAAACAAAACAAAAATTAACAATTAAAACCCAGCGTTAAAGTGAAGCGGTACGAAGTTGTGCGAGAAAAAAGGTGTTATTATCATTATTATTATCATTATTATTTCTTTTTGCAGCAGGCAACTAGGCGTCCTGCCCCGCCGTTGTAGCCTAGCCGCAATGTAGCCCCACGCCTGGCGAAGGCCTCTCCAGTCAGACAGAGAGACAGGCAGGCAGACACAGACAGACAACACGCCCGCCCTGCCTGTCTTTTGTGACTATATCTATATATATACTGCTACCATTAAAAAAAAAAAAAAGAGCAACAGATTGTGTTTTTATTTAGCAGAGGAGGAGAAGAGCAAGAGGATGAGCAGAGGCGAGACAGGGGGGAGGCGGGTCGGTTGTATAGCTTGTGGTAGGCTACTCCTGTACAATCATACTGGTGTAACTGTGGTGTGGTGTAAGTTACATTTTGCATGCACTCCTCTATAGCACGTTTATCAACTCAAGCTGTTTTTTTTATATTTTACTGTGTAGTCGTTTTTTTCCTCAATTCCTCATTCCTCAAACAAAAAAAAAGTGGAGTTAACCATGTTTCCGGATGGAAACATGTTTCCCCCCCCAAAAAACATCAGTAATACCATGCAAGTCTCGTTATATTACTAATGGATATTAGCTGACGACTGGTGCACGTTTAGTTGTCCCCCCCCCATAACTTTGTGACTTTTAAAATCTGGACTGATGATAGGTTTTATATAGTTGCATTCATTTGCGATTGTGTATTCATCATTATACTGACACGTACTTGTTACCGTGACTACGATGCCATCTGATTGCTGACATGAATGTTCACTTGTTGCATGTTGTGGTCTTCGTAATGTCATTCTCTCTATTTAACTCTTTATTGTATGATGTATGTTATGGTTGTGTGTGTTATCAATGTGGTTGTACAGAGTTGTTTCATGTTTTGTATGTGTTTAACAGCGTATATGTCTTATTGAGTAACTGTCCTGTCTCTGCCCACTCACCAGTCCCTCTGGGAAGAAGTTTCGGAGTAAACCTCAGCTGGCGCGTTACCTTGGTAACCAGATGGACCTCAGCTCGTTTGACTTCCGCACAGGGAAGATGCTCATGAGCAAGCTCAACAAGAACCGCCAGAGATTACGCTATGACAACAACAGCCAGAATAAGGTGAGGGGCTTATTGCGTACAGAGCACTGTGGTCAATCGCACATCAGCCATTGGCTGGCTGTCTAGACGTGGCTGAATTGATCAGTGTACAGATCAGTTTTAGTTGTCGTATAGCGGCAGTACCACTTTGGCGTCACTATGAACTGTCTAAATTCTATCCTTAAGCCATCAAGCGTCTAATAAGGCCTGTGGAAATGTATGCCGGGCACCGACATCCTTGATGAAAAGATCAAAAGCGACAACAATGCTTTTCCCCTGCTCCTGTTCACATGCTCGTATTGTTTCCCAAAAACATCAGTGTCCGGGGATAGCGAGACAAAGTAAGCACCGTACAAAAGCCCTGAATCCGTGCCGTTGGTAGACTTGTTGAAGTCCCATTTGACAATCGGAGCACAGATGCTATCTTTGTTGCTTTTCATCGTTTCATTGGGGAAAAAACCCTTTCAGCACATATTGCGCATGCTACTATATACAGGTTAATTTAGTACACAAGTTTAGAGTACAGCGAGATTCAGTTAGCTACTCTAAAAGCTACACCTTTAGGGTTTTTCAACCCCATGTACTCTGGCTGAGATTTCCAGAATAATCACTTTTTACAGAACAGCACTGCACTTAGTAGACTTCCTCACTCTCTGCTTTATTTCTCTTTGTATTCCCTGTCCTCATTCTCCCTGCCTCTTTTGTCTCTTTTGTGTATGTCTGTGCGTCTGTTTTCTATTTTGAAGGGCAAGCCTGACTTGAATACGTCTCTTCCAGTCAGACAGACGGCATCCATCTTTAAGCAGCCAGTTACCAAGGTTACCAATCACCCCAGCAACAAAGTCAAAACAGATCCGCAGAAAGCTGTTGACCAGCCCAGACAGGTAAGCAGCCTATCACCACTGTGAGTGCCCCCCCCCCCCCCCCCCCCAAACACACACACACACACGCACGGTGGAAACCCTGCGACCTGGGTTAATGTGGTGGCCACCGCTGCCACAGCACACTACACCAGTGAGGCCAAAGGATATATTAGCTAGCTGAAAGGTTAGCAGTCCAGAGCTAATAAGGTAATGCCTGTTTTTTCTTTCCCAACAGCTGTTTTGGGAGAAGAAGCTGAGTGGGCTGAATGCGTATGACGTAGCTGAAGAGCTGGTCAAAACTATGGAGCTGCCTAAAGGCCTGCAAGGTAGCACACTGTTATTATACTGCTTTATTGGCTAAAAACGCTTTTCCGTTTTTTTTATATTATCAATCAGTTTTTACTATCAACAGTTTTCAACTGCAGATAGTGCCCCCTCAGTGTAGGCAGGATTCTCAATTAAACCCTGTCTGAATCGGAGCCGGCGGAGACCACTGCTGCAGAATCGCGTTTTTATCAACTAATCGTTTTTTCCTTTTCATTTCTGAAGCGGTTGAATTTGTTAAAAAATGTGTTATTTTAAAAGCAAAACTTATATCACGATATCACAATATCACGTAGGATTGCTGCGTGAGTGTCAGTGGCTTTCGGATTCACTCGAGTCCGACTCGGTTACGGCAGAGCTTCAACCTAAAAGTAACCTAAAAGTTTCAGAAGACACACAGCTTCCATAGTATGAGAGTACAAATAGGTGGTTTGAACATTGTGCAAAGTTTTGATGAAATTGCACGGCAGGACTAGTGCTATTCACCCGAAGACAAAACACCGGCGCTATTGTGGGTGACTGAACACCCCTGATTCATGTTTATTAAATTACCAACCCATTATTATTAGTAGGTAGAGCTTTTTGGTATCTTTTGCTTTCGTTTAATCATTGAAATAGCTGCTAAAGCCGTTAACCATTAGGCAAGGCAAGGCAGCTTTATTTATATAGAGCATTTCATACACAATGGCAACTCAATGCGCTTTACATAAAACAAAATAAAATAAATAAATAAAATAAAAACAACTACAGAAGAATAGAAAGAGAAAGAAATAAAATACTATAATGGAGCAGCATAAAATAATGATTTAAAAGGACATTGTGCAAATGAAAGATTACAATTTAAACTGCTTTGAACGAGCTCAATCATAAGCACAGGAGAAGAGAAGTGTTTTTAACCTGGATTTAAAAATGTTGGGGCTGATTTCAGTTCAGCTGGTAGTTTCAGTTCAGCTGGTAGTTAGCAGTGTTTTCACGTCACTTTTTCAGCTCAGCTCGCTTCGAACCTCAACCGAGGTGATAACCAAAAAAGTACCAGGTACTATCCACAACTTTTGCTAATGGAAAACCAATCCAAGCGAGTCGACATTATGCGGTGGAAATGGGGCATTAAGACTGGTTCTGCGAGTTACTGTAAAACACCCTGGGCTTCCATTTGCTTCAATCATTAACACCTGATCTGTATTTGGGACAGGCTTCTATTATTTTAGAAACTGTTAGAAAATAGCATAGATCACTATGTTTAAGATCATAAAAGTCTAACAAGTTTAAAAGAAAAAAAGAATAAATGATGCCAAAAAAAAAGGTGTTGTCGATTGATCTTTGTTTTCTTCTAATGATTACAACGCAGCCCATTCATCTAGCAAAAAGCACCTCGCAAACACCATTTGTTGTTGGTCTTGTTTGTTTGCAAACAATATCTCTATTTGCCTGTAATCCCAGGGGTGGGTCCGGGCTGCACAGACAAGACCCTTCTGTCGGCTATCGCCAGTGCCCTCCACACGAGCGCCGCTCCCATCACGGGCCAGCTGTCTGCGGCTGTGGAGAAGAACCCCGGGGTGTGGCTCAACACCACCCAGCCCCTCTGCAAGGCCTTCATAGTCACGGACGAGGACATCAGGTACAGTCCATGTGGGCTTTTACGCAGACCTGCGTAGCCGAGATGAATCAGGCGGAATTACACCAAAGTCGGTACAACCTACTCGATGATGGTGTTGAGCGATGAACAGAGATGTATAAAGTACTGGAGACCAAGACTTGAGTAGAAGTAGAAGTACTATATCAAAAAAGTGACTTGAGTAGAAGTAGAAGTGTTCTTTAAAAACCATACTTAAGTGGAAGTACTAAAGTATTCAAAATGTTTTGTACTTAAGTATTGCAAGTAGAAGTATTTTAAAATTTACTACTCAAGTACTGAAAGTACAAGTACAAGTGTTGTGTTATGTGTAGGCTATATTAACAGGGATACAAACACATATATGGTCAAAATAGAGAGAGCTAGTTGAAGCGCGTATTCTGATTAATTCTGAGTGTATTCTGATCATTAATTAGTAAGTCTTTTAATATTTTGAATGGGTAAAACATTAGATTTTTATGTTTCATTAGGTGTGTTAGTTCAGCTGTCATCACAATCTGATATAGCTAATACTAGAATTGTCTATAGGCCTGTCTCATTTTGTGTAGTTTAACTTATTATTTGGTAGATTTGTCTTATTAATATGTAATTAATAGCACCTTAATATTTGCTGAAAGCCTTTCATGATTCTTGAAATAATAGGTGTAAGTTCAGATATTAACACAGTGTATGAGCCTATTAAAATGACGCCTGTCTCTTTAAGACACGTCTTCCAGGGCTCTGGTAGCGCACAATTAAGCAGGTGAGCACTAATCAAAGCAACTTCGCATAAGAGTCTCAGGGCTTCGTGAACAAGTACAGACCTGTGTTAGAGTTACACACTTAGTATAGGTCTGCTTGAATGGCTTTCTTAATGTTCTTCTTTGTTGTTTGTTTTAAAATAAACACACTGACACGCACCAGCCATGGCTTGCTTGTTACGGAGTAGTTTGTTTGGAAAACCCCCACATTGCCTGTTGCCTTTAATGTTAAATTAATGAATGAATTCGGCCATTGATATCGGCTATTTGACAATTCAATGTTTATGAAAAGGGAATGCTTATCCTCCCATCGCGCCCAGGCTAATAGCGGAGTTGATATGCCTATGCTTTCCCTTTGCTCTTGATTACGAGGAGCGCAATTGGGTTTTAAACGAGGATGCAGACACGCAGGAAGAAGTTACGGACACCAGCATTATGTGATTAACTCTCATTTAATAGGCCTACTATATTCTACAATTGTTAAAAGCGTGGATGTCACGTCAGTATAACCAGATTTATTTTGTGATGGGTCCCGACGGACATTTTGTGAGTAGTGAGTAACGATTCAGCACTTGAAAAATGTATCAGAGTAAAAGTATTAAACTCATCAAAAATATGTAGTGAAGTGGAAGTAGGAGTAAAAAATAATACTCAAGTAAAGTACAGATACCGCATTTTAGTACTTAAGTACAGTAGTGAAGTAGTTCTACTTCGTTACTATACATCTCTGGCGATGAACCCATTGATGGTGTCAAATAACCACAGGGGTAGTTGGAAAACATTTATTACAGAACGACATGGCGCTGAGTCAACTGTGACCGGGGAACTTTTAAGAAGTACCAAGTTCCCTTCTGAAATGGAACAAAATGTTTCCAAAACGTCAAAACGAGACTAAAATATTCAGACTTTGTTGATAACTGGCCCTGTTAACCGATCCTTGTCCCTTATGCGCAGGAAACAGGAAGAGCTGGTGTACAGCGTGAGGAAGCGGCTTGAGGAGGCGCTGATGGCGGACATGCTGGCCCACGTGGAGGAGGCAGCGAGCGACGGAGAGGCTCCCAAGGAGGAGGGCAGTGCTAGTGAAGACGCAGAGGCTGTATAGCGAAGGTAAGCCCGCTAGCACTGCAGAGCAGCCCATGTGCTGTATAGGACCACAGACCGTTCAACTCGAATATCCGGTCCGAAATGCATGCAATCTGAAAAAAACATGTTTAAAAACGACATATTATACTTGCTATTTAGTGTTTAACAAAAACAGTATTTTTCATGTCATTGTTATTACCATTTGCTTAGATAATACCATTTGCTTCGATAAAACCATGTCCATTTCCACTTATTTGAGCCATGCAAAATAAAATGAGGCTGACTTGGGGCTTCTTGTTCCGTCTCTTCTCTTGTAGGGTTTTGTGAAGTCTGGACAACAGTTGAACCATATCCTGCTCACACATGGCCAGAGCAATAGAAAACCCCGTGCCAGTCCGACTCCCCCCCCCCCCCCCCCCCCCACCAAGAACTGTCCCCATACCGCTCCATTCATGTAACCCTATTCCCACCGGTCCACTCTGAGCCTCACCGTCGATAGTATGGTGGCACGGCCCACTGCCATTTCCCATCCACCCCACTGACCCGGTTGGGACTCATGGGACATGTTGGATTGAGGTGTTCAAAGTCCTTGATTTATTATGAGGACTTTTTTCCTTTTAAACAAACAAACAAAATAATTCCAGCAAGTGAATTCACCCACTGACTGAATTCACCAACTGGCGACAAATTCCTTGTTCAATGACAATAATGTATTTTTTACCGAAAGGCATTGTATGGGTTTTGTTTTTTGCGACAATCATGTCCAGCCCCAGTCTTTATTGTACTTTACAAAAAAAAAAAAGTTTAGAAATTTCAAGATGCCTTTTTTTGCAAATTGGAAATGAATGTCCTCCATGTTTGAAATGTCTATTGCATTTTACATTGCACTCCTTTAGAAGAACAGCACATCCTCTGTTACAGTGGAGCCATTTCAATTGGCTAAAGTTCAAGCAATGTAAAAAGTCGTAAAAAGATTTGGGGCCTAAAATGACTTTGTAAAATGGCAGAACTTAATGGTGTAATATTTCAGAAATATATTTTAGGGTTTGGTTTGTCTGTTTCTGTGTGTGTGTGTGTGTGTGAGTGTATGTTTTTGAGTAAATATGATTTATAGAATTTCATTCTACCAATCATGACCAGTGTTGACCAAAGAAGAGCCAAGTAGTTTTGAGGACGGTCAAATGTGTATATTTTATTTTATAGCCATTATCATCTATATTGCTATTTATCCATTAAAGATCATGGGGCCTCGTCGTCATCAGTTCATCAGTTCAACAGTTCAAAAGTTCAACGGAGGTGGAGAGGATGTGGAAGAAAAGACTTGAAACCTCTTTCTATTGTCAATCTGTTAGGTTGATCTGTTTTAACATTCATCTAGCTGCTTGCTTTTGTGTTGAAAACATGGCTTTTCCTTTTGAAAGTTTTTCTTTACCCACTTCAACCACTTGAGCACACACATGTGCAGTCTCGTATTTAACTTGCAAACAAAATTGACGACACAAATCCTAATAGTCCATCTGTTTTTGGAGATGACTAATGGTGTATATTTAGCTTGAACATTTTAAATGGTACCAAAAGTTTTATGATAAATGACCTGTCCAATAAAAATTATGAATGGCCCTTTTTTTTAAATTATCAACAGTCTGATTGATGAAATGAATTTGATTGTGTTGCTTATTAAAATGAGTTGTTTTTTTAACGGGAGTAATTTGTAATATTTTCATTGGTATTTTCAAAATAGGCCACTTAAGCTGAAAGCAGTAGAAAGCTCCAGCTCTTTAAAGCAGCAGTCTTCTTCTGCCACTGCATCCCTATGTGGGGTTAACAGTTAACCTGCAGGTCCCAAGCTCTCCTGGGCGCTTTGTTGGCCTGGACAAAGTTCACAAGTGCTCACAGTGTGAGACCCAGTTTGGCTCTTCTGCAGATGACAGGAGAGAGGATACAAGCTGTCCTATTCCTTGTGATCCTGTTTCCCCTATTGGAGATACGCGACTGTTCATGTCTCCTGAATCTCTCCAAAGCTCGTTGAGATGGCCACAGTTGAGTTGTATACCAAGGTAAGTTGGCATTCAACATCAAAACCAATTGTTTCACATGTTGCTCTTTAACGATGGATATGCTAGTAATTAAGTATATGCTGCGATATGCCGCAAAGTAATAATTGATTGAAATATGTGTTTTACAGTCTAGTAGAATCATGACAATGAGTTATGGTTGACAGGGAACCAAAATGCTACAGGGTTAAGTTTCATAATTCTGTCTTTTTGTAATGCATTTTCACTTTTTGTTCCTGTTTCAACCTCATACACAAGCTACATTTGAGTATTGTTATTTGTATTGTGTGCAAAAACTGTTCCTATAATTTTGAATGAATGGGTTAATGGGGTAAAAAAGAAGTAATAATTACTAATCCACATCCAAAAGTACAGAGGGATGACCAGTGTTAATTTTTTACAGACTGTAAAGACCTTTTATGCTGATGATGGACAAATTGCG
The DNA here is from genome assembly GCA_030340625.1 of Merluccius polli. Lineage (NCBI taxonomy): Eukaryota > Metazoa > Chordata > Actinopteri > Gadiformes > Merlucciidae > Merluccius > Merluccius polli. The sequence goes on from JAOPHQ010005989.1 coordinate 150,843, forward strand.
TTCCCTGAGTGAGACCAGTAGTAGTTTATAACATGTATACAGAAAGTGTCCGACAGAAAATGTTGTGTTATGTAACATGGTCTGCAATGCAAGAGGAACCTGATGTCCTCTAGTTTTTCAATAACTTGTCGTACATATATATGCCTGAAGCGTGTGCGTATGTGTGTGTATGTGTGTGTGTGCTCTGCTGTTAGGGGGCCACCGTGTGGATTCCAGACCCGGACTGTGTGTGGGTTTCCGCCCAGATCCTGGAGTCCTACAGGGCTGAAGACAAACACCTGCTGCTGCTGTTGAATGATGGCAGGGTGAGACACACACACACACACACACAGGCATTATTAAAAAAATCTATTTTCTTTGTTGAAAACGATTGAGAAATGAAAACTTACTGACACTTGATCTTTACCACGCTACTATTTCATTATAATATTTTTCTCTTTTATTGATGTCTACACCCTTCTTGTCTTTGCCTGGCATCTCCTTCGAGAGTTGAAAACATTTCCTCTCTCAACTCCACTACACTTTCTGGTTGGATAAAGTAAAAAAACAACAACAACAATAACAAACAGCAACTGTGGCCCTCAAAGCTTCCTTCCATTCCCAGGAGGCCCGCTGCCCGGCTGCGTCCCCCGGCGAGCTCCCTCCTCTGGGTAACCCCGACATCCTGGAGGGGGAGAACGACCTCACGGCCCTCAGCTTCCTCCATGAGCCCGCCGTCCTGCACAACCTTCGAGTCCGCTTCCTTGACTACAACAGCATCTACACCTACTGCGGTGTGAAAAACAAAACTAAAAACCTAGTTGTATGTTTGTAATGTGCTGGCAATTGAATAGTACTTTGCATCGTATAGCATCTTACCCCTAGCTGTCCATGCTGTATACCAGAAAGGACAGCTTAACCCAGCAATTATGGTGCACTTAGAAACCTGCTCTATTGACATCCTCGCTGTGGCGACAGTGATGTATTGTTGTTTTACTTTCCACTTGACAAATGCACTTATTGTAAGTCGCTTTGGACACAAGTGTCCGCTAAATGCCCTAAATGTAAATGTAAAAGTAGAGGAGGAGAAGGAGGAGGAGGAGGAGGATGATGATGATGATGATGATGATGATGATGATGATGATGACGACGAGGAGGGACAGAGAGAGAGTTGAAACACAAAGGAGATACATTTGGACTGTAGAAATAGACTGGTTGTTTATTGGTGGCACTACTGTTTTTTTTTTTACGACTGTCTCCTTTATGGTCCCATTTATGTTTGGTTTAAGGTTCACTACCAAGTGGCATTCAATTAGTTCATCATAAACACAGGACCACATCCCTCTCTGGGCCATCATTCAGACTTTTTATAGGACTGCAAACACTGTGTGTGCATTTTACACATTCCAAGATAGACACGTTTTAGTTTCAAATTCACTATTGCAATACGCAACTGACAGACTTGTATAGAATATGAATGTACAATAACCAGAATGACTTCATTTTAGTTATTTCTTTAATGTTTGTATTGTTGTTTCAGGAAGAGGACATACAGTATATGGGATGTGTACATGATTCTAACATTTTTGCATGAATTCTACCATTCATGACGTTACTCAGGTATCGTGTTGGTCGCCATTAACCCGTACGACCAGCTGCCCATATATGGAAAGGAGGTGATTGACGCATACAGCGGCCAGGACATGACGGACATGGAGCCCCACATATTCGCTGTGGCTGAGGAGGCCTACTGTACGATGACAAGGTCAGAGTTCAGGGGTCAAACGTTAAGGGTCACTAGGTCACAATGCATGTATGCACTACATTTATTCTTTGACCATCTTATATATATTTTCTTCTTTATTTCTTTTGTTTTTTTGTTGTCCATATTCCCCATCCTTACAGTCTCCTTTTTATTGTTATGTTCAGAATGACCCTGTGTTATACTCTTCAGTTGATAAATAAAACACTTTGACTTCTCTAGGGAGGAGAAGAACCAGTCCATCATCATCAGCGGGGAGTCGGGTTCAGGGAAAACCGTCTCGGCCAAGTTCACCATGCGCTACCTCGCCGTGGTGGGAGGAGCCTCGGAGCAGACCAGCGTCGAGGAGCGGGTGCTGGCCTCCAACCCCATCATGGAGGTGACGCGTGGAGTGGCCTGATTACATGAATGGAGATGTGACTAAAATGAATGAATGAAGGTGTGGAGGATGAATGAATGGATGACAAAACACAATGAACAAATGAATGAAGGGGTAGATTAATGAATTCACGAATGGATTAACGAATGACCAAACATGGATGAATGGATGGATGAATGAATCAATGGATGGATGAATGGACAGATAGATAAGTCCAGCCAATGATGTCTTGGTCTTGCTCATAAGAGCTGTGATCCTCAAGAAGGTATTGAAGCTCTGATTATTTTCCCACCAGTCCATTGGAAATGCCAAAACCACTCGCAACGACAACAGCAGTCGCTTTGGCAAGTACATCGAGATTGGCTTTGGCGGGAAGGGGGAAATGTTTGGAGCCAACATGCGGACCTACCTGTTGGAGAAATCCAGGGTTGTGTTCCAGGTGAGCCTCCCTCCGATGGGTGGGGTTCAAAGAGGCTGCATAGAGCAGCACTCACACAAAAGACACAACACGATTTGCACAGAATCATCTGTACTTCTTTTACTTTCATTTTGCCCTATTTTATATACTAGAACTTTTATTTGACCTGTTCACTCTCATACTTATTGTGTATTTTCTCACATTGTCTGAGCACAGTCGAAGGAGAAGGCAAAGTAAGCATTCCACTGCTAGTATGTACATGTATGACTTTGTATGTGACAAATGAATGTCATCTTTTACTTTCACTTCGTTCAACTGTAAAACACAACTACAATAAAGCTGTGTTGTTTTCCACAGGCGTCTTCAGAGAGGAACTACCATGTCTTCTACCAGCTGTGTGCCTCCCGGGCGCTGCCTGAAATGAGAGCTCTTCGGCTCGGTGAGAGTCCCCACAAGACAACACAGGCGTTGTTCACATCACTGGCCTTAATGTTCAATTAAGCAACAAACCATGGGCCTCAAGTGGCTTATTGCTTTTATAAGACACACAGCAACATCAAATGAAAATGTATCGCTTCTTCCACCAAGCAATGTAGTTCCTCAAGAAAGCAAAATGGTTGCCGAGCAACACAGGCTAGCATACAGGCTTTAGCATACAGATGCATTAGTACTAAAAATGAATTGTATATGCGGTCCCAGGTGTGTGTTTATATTCATATGTATTTTACAACAGCTTCGAGCCAATCTGAATCAAGGGTCGGAATTATCCGTTTTATAATGCACATTTTCTCGCCCAGATCCCATCTTTTCACTGGACTGTTTATATTGCGGTCTTATAATATGGCCAGAGATCAGATATGTATCAGATCTGGGGTCACCAGATGTATATACAACAGGGCCTCTTAACCTTGGGGTCGCCCTATATCCAGATGAGGTTGTGGGAAATTTAAAAACTACTTAAAAAACAATGTTTTTCTTTATTGGGGATAGGATGTGGTTTAACTAAGGGTTTCCTTTTAGGGTTAGGTTTTGGGGTTTGGTTTTTAAGGTTAGGGTTTCATATTATGATTAGGTTTTAGGGTTTGGTTTACGGTTCTCAGGTTTGGTATTAGGGTTATGGTTTCATATTAGGGTTAGTGTTTAATATTAGGGTTAGGGTTTCCAATTAGGGTTAGGGTTAGGGTTTGATTTTAGGGTTAGGGTTAGGGTTTCCAATTAGGGTTATGGTTTCATATTAGGGTTAGGGTTTCCAATTTGGGTTAGAGTTTCATATTAGGGTTAGGGTTTTTTTATATTAGGGATAGGGTTAGGATAGGGTTAGGGTTGGGGTTAGGGTTGGGGTTGGGTTGGGTTTGGGGTTAGGGGTAGGGTTAGGGTTACGTTTAGGGGTAGGGTTAGGGTTAGGTCAGGGTTAGGGTTTTGGAACGGAAAGTCGCGATGACTCAGGACCAAGACTGGCATGTTCAGCTTCCCCATAAACCATCAGACACACATCGGTTCTGAGTCTTTCTGACCTTCAAAAGTTATTAAAGAAAAACTAACTACCACTCACCCTAATATTAAAGGGTGTCATATTAGTGTTAAGGTTCCATATTAGGGTTAGGGTTTCATATTAGTGTTAGGGTTTTATATTAGGATTAGGGTTTCCAATTAGGGTTAGGGTTTCCAATCAGGGTTAGGGTTTCATATTAGGGTTAGGGTTTCCAATCAGGGTTAGGGTTTCCAATTAGGGTTAGGGTTTCCAATCAGGGTTAGGGTTTCATATTAGGGTTAGGGTTTAGGGTTAGGGATTCATGTTAGGGTTAGGGTTTCCAATTAGGGTTAGGGTTTCATATTAGGGTTAGGGTTTGTAATTAGGGTTAGGTTTTCATTTAGGGTTAGGGTTTCATATTAATGTTAGGGTTAGGGTTGGCATATGTAATTCAGTGTCATTTCACACAGCAGGAAGAAAGACAATCAATTAAAGACCAAATCTATAGCTAGTTTGACGCAAATTGTGTACTTGCATACTTCATGCAGACGCTCCAGAGCAGTTCCGCTATACAAACCAGGGAGGAGACATAGACATACCGGACAATGACGACATGGCCAACCTGGAGTGCACTCGCAACGCTTTCACCATCCTTGGTATGGTACTACCAAACACACACACACATACACACACACACACACACACACACACACACAGAAATATACAATAACTGAAAAAGCTAGTTCTACTATGGCGCAATTCATTGAGAATATTATTTCATTTTAAACTAACATCAAACCTGAGTTGATAACATACACTTCCAGAGCATCCCATGTGAACTGTGTTGAACCTGCTGCAGGGGTGCAACCCCACCAACAGATGGAGCTCTTCACCATTCTGGCAGCTGTACTTCACTTGGGGAATGTCAACATCCAGGCCAGCAGCAGAGGTGGTGATCGCAGTTACATCGACGTAAGGACTTCATTTATTCCCATCCTGGAACCCAACCCGCTCCCTGAACACTATTAGTGAGGTCCTTCCTCTCACTCTCTCCCTGTCTCCTCCCCCCCAGCCAGCAGACAGATCTCTGGCAGTCTTCTCCAAACTGTTAGGAGTGGATGGGCCCCAGATGGCTCACTGGCTGTGCCATCGCCGGCTGGCCGTGGGGGGAGAGATGCTCGTGAAGCCCATGGCCGGTCAGCAAGCCCTGGAGGCCAGGGACGCCCTGGCCAAACACATCTATGGACAGCTCTTCACCTGGACGGTCCACAGGCTCAACTCTGCCCTGCACGCTCCCAGAGGGCGGCCCAAGTCCTTCATAGGTGTGCTGGATATCTATGGGTGAGCTGGCTGGCTTTCGCACCGCTTTGGATTGTGTTAGTTGGTGAAGTTGAACGCTCTGATTCACGCCGGTTATTTAGTGACAAGAACATCTCTCTCCGGGCAGGTTTGAGACCTTTGACAGGAACAGCTTTGAGCAGTTCTGTATAAACTACGCCAATGAGAAACTGCAGCAGCAGTTCAACAGGGTACGTGACGAAGGCTTTGTGTGGTGTGTGCTTGTGTGTGTGTGTGTTTGGTTCGGGATCATTGGGGTTTCCTCCTTCATTGGATTTGGAAGTTTGAAACCCAATCCAAAATAGATACATTAAAGATTAGATAAGATTACTGTAGATACACCTTTATTAATCCCCCAAGGGAAATTCAGGTGTCATAGCAGCAACAGCAATGAGAACGAAACACAAGAGAGGTACAGGTAAGAGTATGAGTACAGAACCAAACCAAGATACTAAGAATACAAATATAAGTAAGAATAAAAAAGATAAAGATAAAGTAAAGCACTGAGCAGCTGGCCCTTTATGCCCATACATACATACATCCATGATGTATGTATGTATGGGACTGGTCACAATCCAGATTCCTGTATTGTCTCTGTAGTGTTTTCCTATGTAACTCCCTGTGCCCCCCCCCCCCCCCCCCCCCCACCATGCAGCATGTGTTCCACCTGGAGCAGGAGGAGTATGTCCGGGAGGAGCTGGCCTGGAGCAGGATCGAGTTCAGCGACAACCAGCCCTGCATCGGCCTCATCGAGGGACACCTGGGCCTGCTTGACTTGTTGGATGAGGAGTGCAGGGTCAGCCGTTTTTACCAGGGCACACGCATACACAGCTGCATGCACACATACCGGCATGCACACACACACACACACACACACACACACACACACACACACACACACACACATACCGGCATGCACACACACCCACACACACACACGCACGCACAGCTGTCAACATTTATTTTTGCAAATAAGGGAAATTTTCCGGCGCCCCGCCCAGGGCCGTCCCACCGCCCCTACCACTGGCCACATGCCCCTTACATTTAGACAAGGGTACACACAGCTGAATCCTAAAATCACCACTTGGCAACCACTTGCTTTAAAATATCAGTGCAACACGGATTGGGTTAACTCGTTCCTACGTTTAGCAAGTGACTACAATTTGGTGGTCAGAGTCAGATCTGGTTGGAAGTGAAATGGTGTGAAGATTTATGGGAACATATGAAATTGGGAGGACAGTGGGAGAGAAGGGTAAAAAACTGGAGAATCACAGGAAAAACAGGAGGGTTGACAGGTAGGACACACACACACACACACACACGCACATGCACGCACACGCACACACACGCACACGCACACGCACACACACACACACACACACACACACACACAGGTTCCCTGAGGCTTGTGGTTGCTTTGGAAGTCATGAATGCTGAATTTCTGGTGTCTTCTATCCAGATGCCGAAGGGCTCGGATGAGAACTGGGCGAGGAAGCTGTACGACCAGCACCAGAGCTCTAATCCTCACCCTCACTTCTGCAAACCTCGCATGTCCAACAGCGCCTTCATCCTCCTGCACTTTGCTGATGCAGTAAGTCATGTCCGCACAGTAAGACCCAGAAACGTAGATGCAATTCCTGTTTGTTTTGGCATCTAATGGAGAAATGAGTGGGTTTTTATTGTTGTACATTTTTTGGTCTATTCAAATGTCAGGTGCAATACGAGTGTGGTGGCTTTCTGGATAAAAACAAAGACACAATATTTGAGGAGCCCATCAATATTCTCAGAGCAAGTCAGGTAATTGTCTAGTCTCTCTGTACATTTGTGTTTGCATCATAATTTGTGTTAATGTGACTCGGCATCCCCCTACCACTACAATGGTTATTATTTTAGCCCAGGGGGGACAACTGGTCAGCGACAACATTGAATGGGGTATTTTGTTGTGCCGCTTCTCCTGCCAGTCAGAGCTGGTAGCAGAGCTTTTCCAGCAGCTTCCCCCAGGGGACAGCGAGTCCCAGTCAGGCGGGACTTCCTCCTCTCTGGCCAATGGGAGCCTTCGATCAGGGAAGAGGGGACACAAGGAACACAAACTGACCGTAGGATTTCAGGTAAAGATGTCTTCTTCTCCGTCCCACCTCTGAGTACAAAATTGCATAGTTAAAACCGGTTCCCTCCATCCTTGGGAATAACAATAGCAGTGTCATTGTCAATGGTAGAGTTTGAAGTATGTGTGGTTTTCTCAAGCAACTTAAAGTGCGTTTGTGACATCAACAAGCAGGTCCCCTACCTGCTTATTGATGTCACAAATGCACTTTAAGTTGCGTCAGACACCTCACGCGTTGGACGCCTTAAGAACCATATGGCTGGAGTCAGACACCCCTAACCTCTACTAGACTATCCTCTATCCCCTCATCCTTGAGTATAGTGTGTGTTGTTTTGCCCTCTAGTTCCGCCAGTCGCTGCAGCTCCTCATGGGCACTCTGAACAGCACAACCCCTCACTATGTGCGCTGCATCAAGCCCAACGACCTGAAGGAGCCCTTTGTGTAAGTCCGGCCCCCGTTCCTCTGTTATTTCCTAGATCTACACAGCGATGAGCACGAGATTTCCCCCCCCCCCCCCATTGCTCGAGGTTGTGTGTGTGTGTGTGTTGACATGAGCAGGCTGTGATAATAGTGTGTGTCCTCAGGTTTGACCCTAAGAGGGCGGTCCAGCAGCTCCGAGCGTGTGGCGTTCTGGAGACCATCCGCATCAGTGCCGCAGGTTACCCATCCAGGTACCAAACACCTGGACCCGTTTTGGTTCCCCTCATACTTGGCTTAAATATATGTAGAGCTCTCCTTGGGTGAGAGACAGCATTCGTCATTAATTTCATCTGTAGAGACCCAACAACCAGAGCTAAGTCTACTGAAACACCTCTCTGGCGTGGTCCCAATGCAAATTAAAACATATGTTTCTTATCAACAAAAGCTTTAAGTGCAGTTGTTTATTCTTCTTTTAGAGAAAATATATAACGTCCAGTTTGTTTAATACTGTTGTGATAGTGGATACAACAGACCGTTCCACATCAGTGGAAGCCATCTTGGTTGTTTCTGCAAATGCCTCAATGGCGCTCCTCTGTACAGTCATCGTATCAAACCCCGCCCCATATTAGATCAATGGTTGTGATTGGCCCAACTTTATTTTTACTCCAGATGGACGTATGAGGAGTTCTTCAACCGCTATCGCGTTCTGCTGCGAGGGGAAGCCCAGAACCAGGAGCAGGTCCTGGCCTCATGCAGGCGGGTGCTGCCCCAGCTCATCCCGGATCCAGAGCAGTACTGCTTCGGCAAGACCAAGGTGTTCTTCCGGGCGGGCCAGGTGGCTCTTCTGGAGAGGCTGCGGGCGGAGAGGCTCCGGAGGGCCGGCGTGGTGATCCAGAGCTGGGTCAGGGGCTGGCTGGCCCGCCTGCGCTACAGCAGGGTCCGCTGGGCAGCCCGCACCATCCAGAGATACTGCAGAGGAGCCCTGGCCAGACGGTTAGAGATAGGGCTGTGTGTGTGTGTGTGTGTGTGTGTGTGTGTGTGTGTGTGTGTGTGTGTGTGTGTGTGTGTGTGTGTGTGTGTGTGTGTGTGTGTGTGTGTGTGAGTGAGTGAGTGAGTGAGAGAGAGATCTGTATTTTCTCTAACTATTTTATATGCGATTACCTATATCCTAGAAATGTAGCTTGATAAAGGAAAGTGAGTGAAGTGAGGGAACCAGAGGATCACACAATACCACACCATGAGCAAAAAGTGCTGAAAATGTAAATTAATTAAAAAAGAGCAGTGGGTACAAAAGACAGAAAGAAGTGGTGCTCTCCAATAGAGTAGTATAAAAAATCTGTATATATTTTGAGTGAGCTTTGAGTGACCATTTACTTCATAGTCATTGTCATATTTGCTTTTTTTTTGTGAAGCATTTTGTGACGTCTGCTCTTGAAAGGTGCTATATACATAAACAACAACAACAATAATAATAATCACAATTATTATGATTATTATGATTATTATTATATTATTTTGCTATTTAGTCATTTAGCAGACACTTTAATCCAAAGCGAAATCAAAAAATACAATCAAAATCAGAGCTGCTACCAAAAACATGTGCTGCAATAGTAGAGTGCAGAGTAGCAACAGGAATCACAACACAAGGTGAGCAAGGTCAGCAAGAAACTAAACACTCAAAGCCCTCTTCTCAACACTTGTTATGTCCCTGCAGGCTGGCGCTGACGCTGCGCTACACCAGGGCAGCCTTGGTGATCCAGAAGACGTACCGCATGGTGGCGGTCAGGCAGCTGTTCCTGACGATCCGCCACGCCGCGCTCACCATCCAGGCCTTCACGCGCGGCACCCTGGCGCGGCGGAGACTTAGAGAGGTCAGAACGCGTACACAGTCACACGCACACTTTGCCTGTTTTTGGATGTGGATAGAGTATGTAGTTTATCGTCCGATGGGGACTTTCTGTATCGTATCAGTGTTCACATGAGGGTCCGATTGAACCGGATTGCATCTACATGGCAGACATCCGCAATCGAGGCCATCTGTGGCGGTTTTGATTGAATTATTCCAAATGGTTGAAATGTTTTGCATACTCCGTTATGACCGAGCTGTCTTTTTGTTCCTCTTGAAAAATCACAGCTCTCTTTCCCACTTTTGTCTTGACCAGATTGTAGCTGTGAATATTTACAGCAAAGGAGAATTCTTCCAAATACTTTGCACAAATGTTGTTGTATGAGGGGATGAAGCTATTTCTCACATTCACAGCACAACTCTATCCTGGGTACACACTAGGGGCGATTCCAGGATTTAGGTGGGCTTAGCCCCAAATAAGATTTACATTGTGTTACATCTGCACTGGTTTATTATGTAGGCTACTCGCTAGGGAAACAGAAGGGACATCCAGTTGATGATTTGATACGGTTATATCTTATACATCCATGGGTTGTATGTATGATAGGAGAATTTGCTGATTGGTCCTTTAACTGCTTCCAGCCACTGTTTTCTATCAGCCCCCCTCAAAGTTTGGATGAAGCCTAAATAAAAGTAGTCAACATAGTTTGAGGAGACATTTTTAAAAGTTACATTTTGACAAGACATTTTCAGGGGGCTGAGATTAAAATAGGGTCTAAAATCGCCCTGCCTGGTGTACACACATTATAAAGAATACAAGCCAAACGATTGAGCCTTCGCTGATTTTATCGTCACCCTGGATCCTGGGTGACCTTTTGATGCTGTGTAGGAGCGTGCGGAGCGTGCGGCCGTGATGCTCCAGGCGAGGGTGCGTGGCTGGCTGGCGAGGTGTGCGTACGGGCGCGTGCGCTGGGCCGTGGTGCTGACACAGTGCTGCGTCCGCCGCCGGGCCGCGCGCAGGCAGCTGCTGAAGCTGAAAGCGGAGGCGCGCTCGGTGGAGAAGTACCGGCAGCTCAACAAGGGCATGGAGGTGAAGCTGATGCAGCTGCAGCTCAGGGCCGACCAAGAGGTGAGTTTGGGAAGAAATCGAAATAAGAAGGACGACACATTCAGTAGAAGGACAATGTCAGTCTTGGGAAGCAGGGACGTGTGTTTACAATGAGTCTAACGCGGAGTTTGATGTTGAATGAGCCTCTATTGGATGGCAGGGGGGGATGGGATGCACTGTCTAGGTGGGAAAATGACCCCAGAAGTGAATTGCCCCATTAACCCTCTCCATGGACCAGGGAGGAGGAGGAGGGCTGAAATTGTCCACATAATGTCAGTTTGCGTTGTATTTTGTTTCACGGAATATGGTATGAATTCACTATTTCTTTTGGTGTTTTAGTATTCCATTGTATTATTTGTTTTTGTATTTTTATTTTTAGACTAAATTTTTAAGGAACGTAATCCTTTAATATTTTTATTATTCTTTTATTTCTCTCAGAGAAAGAGCGGAAGATTGGATATATTATGATACCAATGAAAATGGAACAGTTGTAACATGTAAAAACTAAACTAAAATTTATTTGGATATACTATTTTTGTATATCTATCTATCTATCTATCTATCCATCCATCCATCCATCCATCCATCCATCCATCCATCCATCCATCCATCCATCCATCCATCCATCCATCCATCCATCCATCCATCCATCCATCCATCCATCCATCCATCCATCCATCCATCCATCCATCCATCCATCCATCCATCCATCCATCCATCCATCCATCCATGTAATTGTATCTGTGTGATCCAGGCCAGAGAGAGCGCTTCTCTCAAGGAGACACTCCACTCTGAGCGGGAGGCTCACGGTGCTGAGCTGGAGGCCCTGCGGAGGGCCGTCCTCAAGCTGGAGAAACAGAATGAGAAGCGGGAGGCGCCCAAACCCCCGGCAGCCATCTCAGAGAAAGAGCTGGAGGAGAGGAGGAGAGCGGAGGAGAAAGCAGCGCAGGAGATACTAAGACTCACACAGGTAGGGCCGTGGATGTTCAAGATCAATATCATTTTTGATAAGCGTAACCGATTAGCTTGGACACATCATTTGGTGAAATCATTGGGTCAAAATAGGGCAGGGCTAAACTAAACTAACTTAACTATTCTGGTCAAGAATGACGTTTTGCTGCTTACGTTTTCTTGATTAAACATACTATACATGTGGCTATTGCACCTTACTGATACTCTTTTACTATTTTGCTTTTATATTGTTTATATATATATATATATATATATATATATATATATATATATATATATATATATATATATATATATATTTAGCATATATTTATTTGCTCCTTTCTTACTTTGTACTGCTACTGCTGCACAATCATTTCCCTCTGGATAAATAAAGTAATATCTTATCTAAACTTAATACTGCTACTGCTAATGCTATGATTATATTGATTTTCCTCACATTCATTCAGGAGAAGCAGGCCCTGCAGTCAGAGCGGGACGTCTTGGTGAAAGAGAAGGAGGAGCTATCCTTGGGCTTACATAAGCTGAAGGAAGCACAAGATGGTATATAGATGATGTCATCCTATTATTTATATATAATCATAATATTGTATACAAAAATTTCTATACATTTGTAATAACATTTTTGTATAATGTGTGTGCACGTGCATGCATGCATACGTGCGTGTGTGCGTGCGTGCATGTGGGCATGCGTGTGTGTGTTTTTGTGTGCGTGCATGCGTGCGTGTGCGCGCGTGCATGCGTGCGTGTGCGCGCGTGCATGCGTGCGTGTGTGCGTGTGTGCGTGTGTGCGTGCGTGCGTGTGTGCAGAGTGCGTGCGGCAGGCTGTATCTCGGTCAGGCGGGGAGCTGAGGGCGGAACTGGACGAGGAGCGGAGGAAGTACCAGGGTCTGCTGAGGGAGTTCACCAGACTGGAGCAGAGATACGACAACCTCAGGGAGATGAGCCTGCTCACCGAGGTACATGTGCACACCGCTCACACACTACACTACACTACACTACTTTTTTTGACAACCTGCATCAATCCTCTCTCCTCTTGCCATCTGGCCGACAAAATCGCCCCCCCCCCCTCTACTTACTAAAAATAGATCCAAGTTTTCATTTATACCACAGGCCGTTACGTTATTAAACAGGTAATCACCTTATCCCCCATGCACTGTAACCCCTCCTTCCTGGTCACTAAGGATGCCCAGCTGCTCTGGGGAAGAGTTGCTCTCGTTTTTTTCTACACCTAATTTCCTGCAAGGTGCAGAGTATAGTGCACAGTATAGTGTATAGGTGTATGAATATGTCTAGTCGTGATTTTTTTTTAATGAAATGCCCTGTGATTATGCTGCAAACTAATTTCAGCACTAATTTCCCCATCGCCGTGGCAGCGCACCAAGGCCCACAGGCGGACCGACTCCACCCAGAGCCTGGGCCCCGAGCCCTCGTCCCCGGGGCCCTCGTCCCCCTGCGTCTCCTTCGCCGCCTCTCCCTTCCCGTCGGGTGTGCCGCCGTCCCCCGAGACGGACCGCAGGGTCAGTGTCACCGGGCCCCCGGGCCCCCCCGGATGCCCGGGCCTGGACAGGATGTGCTCAGCATGGAGCCCAGAGAGGCTCATGGTGAGTGTGGAGACCGAGAGCCACCAGAGAGGACTTTTAATATGAAAGGTTCCGATAAATGGTTATAGGGCAAACACATTTGGACCTTTTCCATTGGCACGTTTGGCCGCGCAGTCAAACCATTCCGCATTGACTTGCGTTTCCATTACCAGTTTAAACGCGGCGAGTTGTGCCGAGTCGTGCCAGAGATGGACCATCTCCAGAGTCGGCCAAAACGCGCAAGACCCGCCTCCAAGTGGGCCGCGGTGACATCAGATGGGCTACATTATCATTCAGGGATGATTCAGAGATCAGACTCTTGCCTACTGGACAGATTCAGCAACAGTTTCATTAAGCGACAGTTTCAGCGACAGTTTCGTCATTCCATCTCCGTTTTTCAGGCAATAAGCGGCAGATGCAGAGCAAAATTGTAACAACGGCCTGAAAATCCATGATGATAACTACCAACAACCGTTGCACAGTGCAATAGTAAACGGCGCTAAAGAGGATGCTGCTTATAAACGTCATCGACTCAAGACGAGCGCGTCATCAGTTAAAGACACACCTTCAAGCGGGTAGCCCTGTTGTCATGGAGATGCAAATCCCAGCCGCGCTGGGCTGACGCGTCAAACCGAGTCAAGCCAAGCCAGCACATGTGTATGGAAAAGGGCCAATTGTGACAAATCATTAAGACATCTTTATCTCACTGCAATTCTTCATGTTTCTTTTTTTCTTCTTTGAAATGCCTGAAAAAGTACAAGCTCTGCTGGTCCTTGGGGGAGGGGGAAAATCTCGACTGGTAGGGGACTTATTATGGGATGTTTCTGTACATACGTATAGCAGGGGAGATCATGCAAGGTTTCTGTACGCACGCATAGGACCCCCTGATGGAGAGGATGGGCGTGGCCAGAGCCTCCGCGATGAGGATGACAGGCGAGGATCTGGGACACGCCTACGACGCCGTACGAGTGGCCAACAAGTCAGTCAGTCCACCGGCGTCATCGCTCTAAGTTTCTCCACACAGCATCTTGAATGAAAGACGATTGCTCTCATAGTGGACCCAGCCTCCTGGCGGCGTGCTGTGAGCCTGTTTGGCCTGTCTTTGTGTGTCAGGTTTCTGGAGGTGCAGCTGAGCAGCCAATGTGGGCAGTTGGAGGAGGAACTGGAGGCTGCCAAGACCCAGCTTGGCAGGCCTCTCTGTGGCCGTTCCTCCTCTGCACAGCAGGAGGTATGAACACTCACACATAATGTGTGGGGGAGTGGGACTGTGCAAATGATGTATTACTTACTCATTATTGAATCATACTAATGAGGAGGAGGAGGAGGAGGAGGAGGATGATAATGATGGTGATGGTGATGATGATGATGATGATGATGATGCATCTTCATCATCACTTTATTTATCCCCATGTGGGACAACTTCATTCTCTGCATCCTAACTAGCCATCTCAAGCCATCTTTCTTGTAGCCATCAGCCATTTGTTGTTTTGAAACGTTGATCCAAATGTTGATTGAACATCAGATAGACCCAAGCCCCACTATGCTTCTACTTTAAACGTCTCTCTCTCTCTCTCTCTCTCTCGCTCCCCCTCCTTCCCTCCCTCCCTAGGACGTACGGGAACTTCTTGAAGCTCAGGAGCTGGAGTGTGTGAGACTGAGGAGAGAACTGAAAGAGCTACGAGCCACAGTCACTCTGAGGAGACTGTTGGCACAACCCGGTAGGCTGTAAATATAGTACATGATGATTAGTACATGAAAACTAAACCCAAGGCTTCATATGACATGGGAGTACATGCAAATCATGTACATTTACTTTGCATTTAATCAAAAAGAAATTCTAGATAGAAGTCGAATATGCAAATATGAACTCTTACATTTGCGTGGTGTCACGGCTTGCGCAGCGAGGTGAATCAGACTCGGGGTAGGTGCGGAAGTGAGCTTTACTTGATAAAACCACACAGACGGAAACAAACCTAACACAAACAAGGAACCGACACACTGGGGCAGGAACTAAGAAACTTAAGGGAACACAAGTGCACAGAATGACTCATTGACACAGGGGACAAACTGCTTCTGCTTCTGTGTTGTCCTCTACGTCCTCATGGCCGCTGTCCAGCCTCCACTCCTCCTGCCCCTGTAGAGGTCCTCGCTCCCCCTGCACCCCACCCCACACCCCAGGACCCCCGAGGCCTGCTGAAGTGTAGGAAGCGAGACGAAGCCAAGCTTATCAAGAACCTCATCACAGGTACAGTGGGGGTTTAACACTACCTGGATAATCACATCCATCAATCAATCAATCAATCAATCAATCGATCGATTCATCACTTTATATGTCCCCAAGGGGCACTTTGCGGAGGCCCATAGAGGAGTACAGTTAGCAAGTACACAACACAATACATTAAAATGTGGAGAAATTGTACATAGACCTTGTATCTGTGGGGAGGGAGGGCAGGGTCCCTGGGGAGCCAGCATGTCAGAGAGTGAAACATGGGGGGGGGCGGGGGGGGGGGGGGGGGGGGAGAGGGGGGAGAGTCTCAGGCCCAATCATCTGTGTTTACAAGTCGATAGCCGAGCCTCGGCGCTCAGTCAGTCCTCCAGTAAAACACTTTCATGCGTCAATATCCCAAAGACCAATAAGGAAACCTACTGGCAAGTTGGCAGTTGACGCTGCATACCTCATTAAAAAGGCTTTTTCACTCACCCCCCCCCCCCCCCCCCCCCCCCCCCCCCCCCCCCCCGCCCGTTTCCAGAGATGGAAAGGAAAACACACACCTCATATTGAGGAAGGTGGCTGATGGGCGAATGCTGTTGGTTTAGAAGAAGTACGATGTGGCCAGCTGCACCTTGCATAATTAGCATAACATAACCGCATCATTATAATAACCTGCTACACCTGTGAGCTACCGTTAAAAAAATAATCATGTTTATACATTCATCTGTACGGCCGTGTGTGTGTTTGTGTGTGTGTGTGTGTGTGTGTGTGCCTGCATGTGTGTGTGTGTGTGTGTGTGTGTGTTTGTGTGTGTGCGTGTGCGTGCATGTGCGTGCATGTGTGTGCGCGCGCACACGTGCATGCATGTGTGCATGTGTGCGCATCCGTGCGCGTTCGTGTGTGTCATTCAGACGTGCGGGTGGACAGTGCTCTGTCACTACCTGCTGGTCTGGCGGCCAGCGTGTTGTTCATGTGTGCGCGCCACATGGACTACAGTGGAGACCACTCGCGTGCGCACGCTTTCTGCAGCAACACTGTTACCGCCATGAAGGCGGCTCTGAAGGTACTGTAACCAATAAACACCAACCTGCCTGGGATTCTAGTTCGGGGAGTTTTACAGCACAGGGTCATTTGTAATGTAGTGCGGCACTTAATAAAAACAACTTTATTGACTTTGGAAAAACTTTACAGCAGCTTACATAAAAAGCTTTATTTAAAAAAAAAAATACAGTTAAGCTGACCGAAAAAACTAAACCAAAGCCATGACAGTGCAAAAAAAACATTAAAGAAGTGAATGTAATTACACATTATAACTTCATAGTCTCACAACAGATTATTATTGCTATTATTTGAAGCAATGTTATGTATCTGTCTGCTTATTGTCTATCTACAGAAACACTCGAGTGATGTAAATATGACAGCTCTGTGGCTGAAAAACGCTTGTCTGTTGAATGATCTGTTTATGCAACATTCACCAAAAAAGGTACACAGTTTTTTTGTAAAAGCTTTTTTAAATATCTGAATTTCAAAACCAGCCTCGGATTCAAAGATAGTAGGTTATGAAACAGAGACGGCTCAATTGAAGCCCCTCCTAACCTGGGTTTTTTTCCCCTTGACCTCTAGGACGGGACCCCCGGCTCAGAGGGGCGGGTTCCCTTGACCTCTGACCTCTCCGATGTGAGCCACGCCCTCAGTAACCTCTGCATCCAGGCCTACCAGCAGCTCCTCTCCCTCACTGAGGCGCGACTCCACCCCATCATAGGTACCATGGGCAGAAATTAGTTTTTGCCCCCCCCCAAAAAAATTGGGGGCTCTTGGGCTTTATTGTGTTTTTTCCTTTTGACAAATATTGTTAAACGATATGATGCCTCCTAGTGAGGCTGTGTATATATTATTTATGTATATATGTGATATATTATTTATACGGTCAATACAATTCAATACATTTCAATTCAATTAAATGTAATTCTCAAAAATTGGATGACAGGGAATTTTAAATATAACAGATAACTTTTGTATTTTACTCTGTATTTGCAAAGTGGAAACATACAACATAGAAAATTAAGGTATCGCCTGCAGCATTTGATAATATTAACCCAAATTCCCCTGAAACACATTACATGAGAGCAAAAAAATCCCTTGTTAAAAAAAGGGAATTTCCTACCCTAAAAGCTATGACATCATAATAATAATGATGATGACATCAGTGATGATGGTCTCATCTCATCTTCATCCTCCTCTTCTTCTTCCTACTCCCCTCTCCTCCTTCCCCTTCTAGTCCCCGCCATGCTGGAAAGCGAGACCATCGCGGGTCTGTCCTCGTCCGTCGGTAAAATGTCCGCTTCTCGCAAGCGGGCCGGCTCGGAGCCCAAGGCGATGGGCGGGGCGGACCCCCCCACCATGGCCTCGGTGCTGCGGGAGCTGGGCGTGCTGCACGGCGCCCTGTCCCGGCAGGCCGTGCCCCTGGCCCTGATGGAGCAGGCCTTTCGCCAGCTCACCTACGTCATCGCTGCCTCCTCCCTCAACAGCCTGCTGCTGAGGAAGGACGTGTGCTGCTGGAGCCGTGGCATACAAATACGGTAGTAGTAGGAAACACACAGGGAAATATATAATGTGCAGTGTGTGTGCATATTGTTTTTTTTTTTCATTCAAAGGGCAAGTGAACCCCAGATAAGCAGGGGAACGTCCGCCTACGAGTTTCAAAAGATGCGATCTGAGCAGTCGTAGCAGTTTGTCGGTTTTAGGAAAAGCTCACGCGTTGGGTTTCATAGGGGCAAGTGTGAGGGGAGCTGTCAAACGTTGTCAAAGCTCACATCACACACTCACTCCACTAACACGGAATTGTTCACCAACACGTCCTATTTGTGCGAACCGTTTTCGACTGAAAGAAGTGATTTTGGGCTTTACTTACCCTAATATCCTTCTCCCTTAATATCCTTCTCCAGTTGCTTTGTGTATTTTTGTATTTATGTATTTGTGTTTATCTTTTCTCTAGTCTAGTCTGCACACACAAATAATCCAAGTGTGTGTAAACTTAACGGGCAATAAAACACCCTGATTCCGATAAAGACTTACTCCCAAATCCCCCAAAGCAGTATTATAAGTGATATGAACCTTTTCTGTGTCTTTTTCCTCCTCCTAAAGATATAATGTCAGTGTGCTGGAGGAGTGGCTGCGGAGCCACAACCTGCAGGCAGGGGGCGCAGTGGCTGAGCTGGAGCCACTCATCCAGACGGCTCAGCTGCTGCAGGTGGGGAAGAAGACAGAGGCTGATGCAGAGTCGCTGGTTGAGACCTGCAATGTACTATCCAGCCAGCAGGTGGGTATCTTGTTCTCTAGAGCTCCATCATCTCTCTCTCTCTCTCTCTCTCTCTCTCTCTCCCCCCCATGATCATGATGACAATGTCTTGATGATCCTATAAAGGGCTCTGATTTTTGTGCCAACAGATTGTGAAGATCCTCAAACTCTACACGCCGCACAGTGACCTCGAAGAAAAAGTCACGCTGAATTTCCTCCGCTCCGTCCTGGTAATGACAGTTATTATACAGCAGACAGCAAGACAAGCGGTGGTGAAGTGAGGAGGATTCATGGTGGTGGTGGTGGTGGTGGTGGGGGGGGACACTCTATATCAATCAGTTTCCTCAGATGGGGGTACTTTGAAGGATTGCAGGGGGGTACTTATGGGGAACATTTGTAAAAATGGGTCTTTTTTTGTTGTTTTAATATTGGTTATGGTTATAACATTGTACAATAAATCCACCTTAATAAAATGAGTTGAATCTGAATAGCACCTTAGTTAAGTAAAATCTGAATACTATCATCTGAATCATAAGTGAAGCACAACAACCCCATGTTTCATTTTTTTCCCCTTCCGAAATGTTTTGTGCCGGTGAAAGGGGCACTTGAACTGGAAAAGAATATCCTTAAGGCGCTACATTAGTTTAAAAAAAACATTTTGAGAAACCACTGCTTTATATGAACGCTCTCACCTCCTCTCCGCCAGGGTGTCCTCAAGCGGCGCTCGGACGGCCGTCCTCCGCAGCTGGTGATGGACGCGGGGCACGTGTTTCCCGTCACGTTCCCCTACCTGCCCCCCCCGGACCTCCATGCCGACCAGCTGGACATCCCAGACTCCCTCAAGATCTCCTTCCTACACAGGGCCTGACGCGCCACTCGCACCCACCACCACCGCCACCGCCACCACCACCACCACCCAGGCATGCGGGGCCAGCAGACGGCTCAAGTTGGAAGAGGTCGTCGTCACAAGGAGGAAATCCGTGTCGGTTCTAGTATGTGTGTGTCGTGTGTTCCATTACAATATCGATGATACAAATCGAGATCCGTGTACCGGTAATCGTGGTTTGGAAGATGTAATTGACCTTTTTAATTGACCTCTGCTGCATGAAGCAGCAGAGTTAGTAAAAATGTTTAAAGGGCAGTTGCTTATACTATTTAGACATTTAGCAGATGCTTCAAAACGACAGTGATTATTTGTCTTTGGATACATGTCAGCAGGGCGTTAGTGTGACATTGGGATTTGAACCCAGAACCTTTTGGCTGGGGAGGGGGGGGGGGGCATACACCGTAATCAATGGACTATCCTGAGAATAAAACATGCCGTTGGTAAATGGTGTAGTTTGACGATATGTGTCATGTGATGAGTAAGAAGCAGAAAGAGACTTCGGGAGCTCTTCATAGTCTTTTATTGGAAGCAGGAACACAGTGAGACCGCAGTCCCATGATCGCCAACTCCCAGTTTAAAACAACCAGCAGCAAAAAAAAGAAAAAGAATTAGAAACATCTCTTGTATCAAAACAAAATCTCTCATGCGAGTACTTTGTACCACTAGACATCATCGGTAATACATATTTATAGTATTCACAAACCTCTGAAAAATAGAAAACAGCGATTCCAATATCAAAATAAAAGACAACCATTGGCAATTAACACAAAATTATTTTGCGTGCTGGCACAAGAACATTTATTTATTTTTAGTATTTCTCCTTTTGTTTTTTCGTTTTGCCGTCATGCATCGTCGTGTGAGGGAAGAGGAGGGGCGCGGCGGGTGGTGTGTGTCTGCAGAGGGCCTGACCGGCCCGCTGGAACATGCAACAAGCCTCTGTGTGCTTTTCATTGTGCTTTCGAACAAACAAAAACCCTGTTGCTAAACCTAGACGTGTGCATGCCTCGCCCCCCTCCTCGGGTCCGGCCGTACGCCGGACCCGTTCGATTAATGCGCCCCGTTCGAGCCCAACACCTTATGAACCTTGCCGTGGATTCTAAACAAAAAAAACAAAAAAAAGCATTTCAATAGTTTAACATTGTCAGCAGCGGAAAATAACTACGAAAACAACAAAGACCCTCGGTGCCGTCTCCAGCTATAGGCTGCGTACCCTCGTGCATTCTTGTTCTTGAGTGTCCATGTAGCCTCGGCGTGTTTCGTCTTGTACCCGCCAGGAAGTGATGAAACACTTTAGCTGCTACCCAAGTGATGAAAAATACATTTTTTTTTACCATTTCTTTTTCATTGCCATGATTATGAAACATCTCTGTGTTTGTCCCGACGCTCGATAGAATATAACTTCTTTTCATTATCAATATAATTAGTAAACATATCCAAAAAATAAAACCAACAACAATCAAATCAGACAAAGGTATACCGTATCTTTCAGCCACATGGCCAATGAGGTACTCGCGCTATTTGCCAAACTACCCATTGAGCCGGACGACTATAAACAGCCACAAACTTTAACGGCTTATAGTTACAATATGTGTCATGAGGTACATGAGTACTATTTCTCCTCATCTCCCATCTGGGATTGGTAAAGTACATCTTATCTCATGTATTTACAGTGCTCAACACGCAAATAACAATCCTCCTGTTCCACTCCCAAGGTCCATTCTCTGGTCATCTCCGTCGTTTGGCCAGATTGTTACAAACCTATCACACAGACGCCATGTGCTGATAATAATAAGTCACAAATGTAAACCTTAAAAAGACTGCTTCAGAAACCACAATCTACATAAAATGTCACACGTCGGATGCATAGAGTTCAGTTGTCACACCATATATAAAAGAGCAGGCATATGACCGGCAGTGACACAAACAGAAAGAGATCCGTCCTTGTACAAGTGCTTGGTGGGAGAGGCTACGTCAAAGTGGACAAAAGCGTCCAAGACACAAAATCCTTCAGGACTCAGCCTATTCTGACATTGTTCTTCACAATCGACGATCACTTTTATTTTTTCTTTCTTGACTCTAAAAAAAGAAAAGAAAAGAAAATTGCTATTCCTCCTGCCAACAGGGGTACAAAAAGAAATTCCCCAGAAAGTATTTTCTAGTCAATATAAACACATTGACTAGGTCACGGTGAAGTTACTCATACTGTGTCAGTTTGACAAGGACATAAATATCCACCTCATTTCCCCTTCCCTCTTTCAATTCATACAGTGTTTCCACTGAACCTGGGCTCTCATGTTTGTTTTAAGAGCTTCACTGCACTCATTTTAACAAAAAAGGGTTGAGATGTCACATTGGACATTTACATGAACCCCCATATACAAACAACCCTGTGTTTTCCATATGCACGCGCACACACACACACACACACACACACACATACACACACACACACACGGCCCTCTATTTAGCACATACAGTATATAAGACTGTACAGTCAGACCCTCTGTAATGGAGCCAGGCCAGGGGTGGTCTGGTTCTGCAGCCCTTAATGAGGGGAGGGGTTCTTTAATCAGCACCTATATAAAGTAAGGGTGGTGGAGGTGGGTCATAGGTAATTTGTGCTTTCCCCGTGACAAATGGAGAACCAGGTGGGAGGTGTTTGTCACCATAACCCACACTGACACCACTGTAACTTAGGCGGGCGTTGCCATGGCAATGCAGGTTCCCCAGAGAGATCCACTCACCCTCGCGGCGGACATTGATTATATTGGCGAGTCGTTTTTTTTGGTGTTTTGTTTCGAAAGAAAAGGGAGTTGTGAGTGTTGTCTTTTTGAAAGGCAATCTACTACAGAGCTCCATCATCTCTCCCACTATCTCTCTATCCAACTATCTCTCTCTACCCAACTATCTCTCTCTAGCCAACTCTATCTCTCTCTATCCAACACTATGTTTCTCTATTCAACTACTTATCTCTGTCTCGCAATGCCAACCCGTTGTCTGACCAGCCATGGTTTTTGTCAACGAAACAAGACAAACAAAAACGTTAAGACAACATCCACAAATAGAAGACACTTAAGATCCTAAATCCTCACTCTCTCATGTCCCTATTATGCGACAGCGTAATAGGGACATCTCTCTGTCTCTGTCTCTGTCTCTCTCTCTCTCTCTGATGAATCACAGTGCTGGGGAAGGCTTGTCTTCATCAGGTGAGCAGTGACACACACACACACACACACACACACACACGCACACAAAGGGTGAACAAGACACAAGGCATCACAGGCATCAGGCAGTGTGCTCTGTTACAGGGTCAGGGACGGACAGGACGCACAGCGAAGACAGACAGGGGTACGTCTTTCTCTCAAGTACAATACCTTGACCTCTATCGTAACCTTATGTGTGTATATATATATATATTTTAAAAAAAGTATATAATTTAGAGAAACTCATATACATCGTAACAATTTGACGTGCAGAGAGGCGTCAACTACCGTAGGTAAAAGTGTGTTCCTATTTCAACCTGTTGTGGAAAGCTTGAGGCCGCGGACCCCCGATTGGTCAGTTCGTCTGTCCGTCAGACCGTCGGTCCTATTGTGCTTCGAGCTGTCGTGGCATGTTTCAGTTCGTGACCGGTTGGCACTTCCCGGTCCCCTCTCTCTGGAGAGATGCGCGTCGGTGCGTCAGTGGGACGGCATCGACTGGAATGTGTGTTTTCTCGGGGAGGCGGGATTTGGCAAAAAAATATACAAAGAGAAAGATCCAAGGAGTTCACACACACACACCCTACTAGAAACGTCACACCGGGGGACAATACAAAAACACAAAGGTGTGTGTGACTTGGAGCTCGTTTTACAATGTTGGATTGGAATGGCTATGAATTCTGTATTCATATATATTACTGTATTTCCTTCACTGTATCATTATTTTTTGTACACGTTTTGACATGTGGATGCATGTATATATTGATTGATAATATCCATTACAATGAAAGACTTTTGTGCGGTACGGATCTAGATTGTTTTGTACATCACAAAAATACAAAGCTGATTTAGAGCAAATGAATGAAACATGTTTTGTTTTTTTGTCTTACACACACGTGTGCTTCTTTACAACACTAGGACATAGAGAGGGAGGTGGGGGGGGGGGGGGGGGCAGGGGGGGCAGGCAGTGCGTTTTCCTCCTCCTTAGCTCCGCCCCTCCTCGACGGAGCGCTGGTCCGACTTGAGCTTGACGAACTCCTTGGCGACGTCGTCGTTGTTGCGCTGCGACAGGATGCGCAGCACGGTGAGGCCCGTCTCGTCCATGTGCACGCGCTTGCCCAGCGGCAGCCAGCACGCCACGCTGCCCCTGCTGGCCGTGTCCCGGAGCTGCATGACGGCCACGCCCACCGTGCGGTCCTCGCGGGCGAAGCAGTAGTCCTTCACGCACACCTGCAGCTCGTAGCACTCGGGGCCCACCTCGTTGCTCAGGGTGCTGGCGAGACGGGGACACAGTCACACGCAAAGGCGATCTCGGTGAGCGATCCGAGTGAACAGATTATGCACGTATAGCGTGACCGTGACGTCACCCGTCGGTACACACACGATCGTTGTGAAGTCGTAGATTTTTTTACAGGCGCCGTCATTGCTTGCGTTTTTTTTGCAACTGGCAGCGGGAAAACAATCCATATTTGGCACATAGAGGGCAGGAATTGAATGTCAACCTCGCAGTAGATTATGGCCAAAACTGATTAATATTCAATATCCGTAATAACTTTTGAATTAAATAAAACTGTCAAACGGATGACCTGGCCACTGAGATCCTAACCGAATGAAGAAAAACAATATTCGCTTTGTATTACGAGAATTAAATCACAATTTTCCCATTGACTTAGAGTGGTGACCGATCTTTTTGCATCCAACCACTGCGAGCCACCTATAGGCCATTAGATGAACTACACGTTAGTTGTCGCGACTGCCGCTTGGATCAGACTCTCTGATTTTGAAACGACGAATAGAGCCATCATGGGATAACATGTTCATGGTTTGTGTATTTAAAAAAAATATAAAAAAATATAATACATGAAAATAAATCATTATAGTTGTCAACTGACTTATGTGAGACCTAGAATCACTGACAGATTGATCTCCGATCAGAGGTGATATCCTGGTGTCTACTCACAACGTGAAGGTCTCGTTGTATTTCGGAGCCCAGCTGTTGTTCTTGGACTTGGTGGCGTACTTCCTCTTCTTGTCGCTGAGGTGAGGGCCGATGATGTAGACCTCCACGAAGGGCCGGAAAATTCCCTGGGTCTGCCATCGCAGGTCATTAGCCGCCACCACTGGGGGGGGGGGAAGAGAGAGAGAGAGAGACACAGAGCGAGAGAGAGAGAGAGATAATAGAATTGATAAGAACAAATAAGGTTAAGAAGTGTGGTAGCTTTTAGCCACTACATGTGTGTGTGTATATATATATATATATATATATATGTCAACATGTCGTATATATGTGTCAACATTACAGTACATCTTCATTTGTACCTTTCACTGTGATCTTGTGCTCGCCGGTGTTGGGGTGCGTGAAGATCTCCACGTGGATCGATACTTCTCCCACGGCGTCGTCCACTCCAGAGCCTGAGAGAGAGGCAGGTAGGGTATAAGACCATGAGATGGAGAGTCTGGAGCATGTAGTCCCACCCACAAACACCACCGGCACCGGTCACCGCCAGGCCCCCCTCTTTTGCATCCTTTTCCCCATCTCCCCACTCGGATGTACAAATGAGGCGGCCGATCGTTTCCATTTCAACGTCTGTGAGGTACGTTGAGGTGGATCTGACCGCGTCCAGAGGCACATCGAGAGAGGGGGGCTCGCCCCCCACAAACGGGGCTTCACAGCGGGCTGAGAATAGCATGGGAGGAGGACTTGGTGGAAGGCTTGGTGATGTGCTGTGGTCTGTATGAGGGGCAAGCAGACAAAACAGCTCTGAGTGGTATGTTGACCTCAATAAAAAGACACATTTTTTTTCAAATTGTGGACAACTTTCTAGACTCTTTTTTTGTTTGTTTTGTCTGCGTTGTATTTAACGAAAATAAAACGATATTTTCATTAAACTCAATGCTCCACTCATAGGTGTCGTCTTTGCTGAATGTTGTTTGTTTGGATGCAGGGGTTTGTTAGTCAGAACCATGGAGGAGAAAGGATATCATTTCATAAAGGTGCTCATCATCACCATCATCACCATCATGATGGTTCTTCTGGTGTGGATCTCCTCAGAACATGCTCTTAAGGATCCAGGCAGGCAACACAGCCATTCCTTGGTAAATAACTTTACTTTAAGAATGGCATCAGGGACTGGGAGGGAACTTAGCGGCGAGATAGAAAGTCCTCAGTCTCTGGGATCGGTTGGTTAGGGGACTGGTCCTACACCAGATGCTTAAGCTATGTTGGATGGGCAGATACACCTGGCCGGCTCAGCTACTGATGATGTCGTGTGTGTTTTATAATGCTAAAGTGAGCAGGTTTACCAGCGCGAGAAGCAAGCCCTTGTGTGTCTCTGTCTTTTCCAACATAGCTTAACCTTTGGTCATTCAGGCCCTGATGGGCGGATGATGTGCTGGTTGTGTTGTCAGGGTGAGGATGGTAACATGCCAAAACAATCCCCTTGATAGGTCACCCTGGAAGGGAGGTTTAGAAGGAGCGCAGGGCTAGATCTGGAGAGGGAACTATCACTTCTCTGAATCTGAAGCTTGTGGTGAACACATTTATTAACATTGTTTTAATAGAGATGCGATGACAGATGGATGTTCATTTTCTCTGTTTTAATTAGTCTTTTCACTCCATCAACTGCATCTCTGTGGGAAGATGTATGTGTGTGGTTGCGTATGTGTGTGTGTGCGTGCGTTTGTGTGTGCATGTGTGTGTGTGTGTGTGTGCGTGAGTGCCGACGCATGTTGAACCAGCCACCCACTATGCAAGGTGTCTGAGGGCGCTGCCAGGAACAGCAGAGTGTTCTTGGCGCCGAGCGACGCACATCTCTCCCAGAGAGATCAGAGGGGTCTGAGGATCCCCCATTGCCAACAGAGCAAGAGAGGGCAGCAGTTATCCATCTGGCCCGCTCTATTCTATGGCCCACTTTCATATAGCTTCACATGCCGGGGAAACTTAGTTGGCAGAGAGAAGAGAAGCGGCTGCACTTTTTATTTTTCTCCCTCCAACAAGGACTACAGCCAAAAAAGTAGATGTTGTGCACACTTGAAATTGTTACCACACAGTGGTGGTTTTAGGCCGTTTTTGGGGGGGCTTCAGCCTCCCGAAAATCAATCTCAGCCCCCCCCCAAACGAAGAGGACATTTTTACCTTTCCAACAATACCAATATTATTTTTGTACTTCAAATAGAACCCGAGATATGTCCTAATGAATACAGAAGTAGAAGTAGGCCTAATTGGCCTACTTGGGCCTGTTGCCAGCATGATTCTCTCACATACGTGATTTCTCTTTCCCTCACAACCCTCTGAGCCCCCCCAAAGGTCTGATCGTAGAACCTGGTGTGTCTTTGCTGTCAAACTTGTGTGTCCTTGATATTTGATCACATTGTCTTAAGAAGGTGGTGGTACAGCAAAGAGACGCAAGTCCTGGCGTGAATTGTGATGTAAAGTGTAACTTCCGGAGGCTAGAGTCGTGGGTTGTCAGCTCGGTCTGGGTTCAAGGCCCGGTGAGGGAGATCTCTGTGGCGCCGTCTTATTTCTATGTGACGTGAAGTGTGAAGTACACGTGCAAATTCTGTCCATCTCACACCGGCAGTCTTGTTGGCGCAATGGACAGAGCCATGCGCTATGAGCTATGAGCTCCGGGGAGCGGGGGTTAAAGTCCTGGCAAGGGAGATCTCCCTGGGATTGTCAAATTTCTACATCACCTGAATTGCAATGTCAAATACAAGCGACATTGTGGTGCAGGGGAGAGAATTGTGTGTGATCCCCACAGGAGACCCTGTTTCAAGTCCCAGGGAGTGTGCTGTGGCGTCATCTTATTTCTACATGAATTGTAATGTCAAATACAAGTGCAACTTCCTAGTACATCACAGTGGCCGTCCAGGTGGCGCAACGCAGAGGGCAGCAGGTTATCAGATCTGTAGACCATGGTTTGAGTCCCGGCAAGGGACATCTATGTGGTTTCCTCTTGTGTATTGTGATGTCAAATACAAGTGCGACTTCCTAGTACATCACAGTGGGCGTCCAGGTGGCTCAACGCCGTCTGCTGCAGCTTACCAGATCTGTAGGCCAGGGTTCGAGTCCCGGCAAGGGACATCTATGTGTTTTCCTCTTGTGTATTGTGATGTCAAATACAAGTGTGACTTCCCTACAGGTCATAGCATGGCGTCTCTGTGGCATGATGGAAAGAGCCGTGGTCTACTGTTCTGACTGACCTGGTATCGTGTCCTGGTAGTTGTACTTTCCCCAGGGGAGGGATATAAGAAGGGCTCTTGGGGATGCCAGTGATTGACAGAGGGCTGTTGAAGGCGTGGTATGATTTGACACAGGTGTCCCAGTTAGGCAGAGGTCTCCCAGTGGTGTCCCAGTGAACATCTTGTTCACTGGGACACCAACTGCTGTGGTACAGCATTGTACTACAACTCTAGTTCAAAGACCCAAGATGAACAAGACATTGACATTCTCCAATGTCATGTTCACCATTGTCACTGGCTGTTGTGTCATACTATGTCTCCAACAGCCCTCTGTCAGTCACTGGCATCCCCAAGAGCCCTTCTTATACCCCCCTCTACCCCTGGGGAATGGGGAGAGTCCAACTACCAGGATACGATACCAGGTCAGTCAGAGCAGTAGACCACAGCTCTTTCCGTCATGCCACCAAGACACCCCACTATGATCTGTAGAGAAGTCACACTTGTATTTGACATCACAATACACAAGAGGAAACCACATAGATGCCCCTTGCCGGGACTTGAACCTTTGTCTACAGATCTGATAACCTGCAGCGCTTTGCGTTGCGCCACCTGGACGCCCACTGTGATGTACTAGGAAGTCGCACTTGTGTTTGATCACAATACACAAGAGGAAACCACATAGATGTCCCTTGCCGGGACTCGAACCTTTGTCTACAGATCTGATAACCTGCAGCGATTTGCGTTGCGCAACCTGGACGGCCACTGTGATGTACTAGGAAGTCGCACTTGTATTTGACATTACAATTCATGTAGAAATAAAATGCCACCACAGCACACTCCCTCACTGGGACTTGAACCCAGGTCTCCTGTGCAGATCACACGCAATTCTCTCCCCTGCGCCACAATGTCGCACTTGTATTTGACATTACAATTCAGGTGACGTAGAAATAATCACTGGCGTCCCCAAGAGCCCTCTTCTTATATCTCGTTGTCCTGGCCAGTGGCGGTGTTAGGCCGTTTTTGGGGGGGCTTCAGCCTCCCCAAATTCAATCTCAGCCCCCCCAAACGAAGAGGACATTTTTACCTTTCCAACAATACCAATATTATTTTTGTACTCCAAATAGAAGCCGAGCCCCTCTGAGCCCCCCCAAAGGTCTGATCCTAGAACCGCCCCTGTTACCACATAAGACATATAACTGGTATAACTAAACTTTATAGTTTAGCATACGGTCTATATTTTGGACTTCTGGTGTGTAGGGACGAAAGCTGTAAATGGACCCCTCTGATGATGAAGGTAATGCAGTTCCAGAGGGTGGTGGTAGTTGGCTCTCTCTCTCTCTCTCTCTCTCTCTCTCTCTCTCCCCACTATGATGTGCCGGGAAGTCTTCTCCACTGAGATCACTTAGATAGGATTCATTAACCAACACCTCTACAGCTCAATGGCAATTGGCAGCCAGCAATAACACTAACATAAAGTGAGAGTGAGATTTGAAGGTGCTGACATTTTTATTTGACAGATATTAATGCTATTCTATTGTATAGCAGCTCTACTTTGAATGTGTCACACGTTCATGTTGTGCTGTTTGTGTCTCCGAGAGAATAATTCCCAACATAATATTGGGCAACTTCCAATCCTGTGTACACGTAAGTGTTCGGAGTATCAAAAGAGTCATTGACATCCTCTGAGAGTTTCTGCAGAACGAGACAAGATGAGTGTTTACTTGAACGCCCGTATTTTGCTGTCACAGCATCTTATGACTCAATTGAACTGGAAGAATATGAGAGAGAGAGAGAGAGAGAGAGAGAGACAGACAGACAGACAGAGACAGAGAGACAGAGAGAGAGAGAGAGAGAACGAGGAAGTCATCGTTTTTGACACTAATCTCCAATGATAGATAGCAAAACCACCTGACCTCACAGACTGCATCTGATTGGATGGCTTTGTCATGCACGCGGAGCACTAGTTGAGGAGCACTAAACTGCCATTCTTTTCACTGCTGGAGGGAGTGCAACACCGCACATGGACAATGTGTGTGTGTGTGTGTGTGTGTGTCTGCTACATTTGCATATAAAGGTGCATGCAAGGACTGATAGCGCTTAGAGCCAAACTGTCATGGCCATCATCATAGTCGTCTTGATATACTCGCTGCAATGGTGGTGGTAGGTGTGTGTGTGTGTGTGTGTGTGTTTGGGGGGGGGGGGGGGGGGGTTGAAACAGCGTGGACAAAGGATTTCCTTCAATGTGGAGTCCTTCCAAGGGTCAGCCACATAGTGCTTTCACGAAAGAAAGACAGGCGCTCGGAGCAACAGCACTTCAACATGGCCTGCTCTGCTCTTAGACAGACACACAAACACACACACACACACACACACACGTGCCCTGCATCCCGGGGCCTCGTATGAGCTCATGCTGGTTCGGTGTGGTCTCCGAACGGAAGTGCACAGCCTTCTCTCTGTCTGATGTCCGCAGCTCATGCCTTAGTGCCCCAGACAGACAGACAGACAGACAGACAGATATAGAGGGTATGTACACTGTACATACAGACATCAGTGAGTGCATCACCATGCATGAATGCATAAACCTCTGTGCTTTGGGTGCATGTATTGTGTGCGTGCGTGTCTGTGTGACTGAGGGAGACAGAGAGAGAGAGAGCGAGAGCGAGAGCGAGACAGAGAGAGAGAGTACATCTTCAGGACAGAATGTGCTTGTCCTGTCTATTGAGATGAATCTGAGCAGGCAGGGGCGGTCTCAGGATGCACATGGAAATGTGAAAAGGGGTTTTGGGGGGGCTGGGGGGGCTGGGGCCGGGGGGCCAGGGGTGTGGGGGGGGGGGGCATGGCCCAGACCCCAAGAGCCCTGGTGTGGTCAGGCTCTGAACCCTGGGTCCAACATACCCTTTTCCGGGTACACATCCTCACTAGCAGTAAACCTCACCCCCTTGCCGCCGAACACTGGCCCGGGGGCCAGGGAGCAAGGAAGGAAGGATGGAACGAAGAAAGAAAGGATGGACAGAGAGAGAGAGAGAGAGTAAAATAGAGATTAGGGGGGAGGGCAGAAACAGAAGAAGTAGAAGAGACACAGATATAGCAGTGTGTGACTGTTGAACTAAGACCCATCAGCAGACCCCCCCCCGCACCCCGCCTCCCTCCCCAGAGATAACAGACACCCTGGTGGGATCATTTTGTGTGGTTCTGGAGGCGGTTGCTAAACCAGAGACTTTGTATAACACACACACAAGTTCAAACATATCTGCAAAGCGACTCCAGCCTCTGAGATGTGGGCTACAGAACCGGCGAGGCTCTGTGTCATCTGGGGAATCCATCTATCTTTAAACAGAAGAGTGGGGTACTGTGTGGCTGGTGGACACAGCCACAAAAAGCAAATAGCATCACATTATTCTGCTGCCAGGAGAACTAAGTAACACAGTAGGAATACATTTAACAGCAAAAACAGTCTCCATGGCAGTTAGTTAGTTACGGTTAGTCCAAGGCGTCTATTGAGGCAAAAACATGGTTAGCTATCAGAATAAGCGTTAGAAACCGAAGACATGGGGGTACCTTGTGCGTTCTGGGACTGGACGAAGGTCCTGATGAGCTTGTCTGTGGCCTGGGTGTAGAGGGACAGGGCGTAGTGGAGAGACTGGAGGTCCGGACTCTTTTCCAGGAAGGTCTTCTTCAGACCCACGCCGCCAGCATGGAAATATTGCTGAGGAGGTAAACATAACGCATAATCATGACTATATACCTGCTCACTTTGCTACACATACAAACACACACACACACTGGCAGTTAAGTGGCAGAGTAGAGTAGTACTTTAATGAATGGCAATTATGTGGGTTTTTTTTTACACACACAAGGGAGAATGAGGGAAAAGAAATAATAATTTGAGAAAAAGATGATAAGAACAAGAAAATCCAGAAAAATAGACAGATTTTGCACATGTTCATTATTAAATCGGATAATAGCTATTTGAATTTCTTATTATGTCTTACAGAAACCATTAATTTGTCCTTTCATAGATAAATGAATGATGCCAACCACCAAACATTGACCAAATTGATGAATAAAAACTAAAGTAAAATCTGTCCCTTGTGTCTGCATTTACTTTTTAATTGGAGTTAGGATTAGGGTTTGGTTAAAGGGTTTGATTTTAGGGTAAGGGTGTATGATAGAAGTGTTGCAGCTACCTTTGTCAGTGTGAAACTTTATGACAGCTTGTCTGCTATCCCGTCTGCAATAACATTTCTACCTAACATCTCATGTGAAGGTGTTGGAAAATATGCCATTACACATGCACAAACAAAAAAGTTAAATACGAATAAAGTGTGATGTGTTTACCTTTATGGTGTCCAAGGCGAGCTCAATAACAGCACACTGTTTGGGTGACAAGGCCTTGGCCTCCTCGCGAACCATGTGCTCCTGACCATGCAGGCGAGAGAGAGGGAGACAGAGAGAGAAAGACAGAGAGAGAGAGAGAGAGAGAGAGAGACACTGCCGTGTTCAGCTGCATCTCATTGTTAACGTACAGGTAAATACATGCTAATATATGACGGGTGTGAGTTGAAGTGAAGGGTGCTTCACCTTTAGCTTGGACAGCTGGCCCAACTCCTTGGCTGCATTGAAGATAAGCTGAGTGCCCTGGAGGAGGACAACATGACGATGGAGAGATAATGCCGGAGAAAGATGGGAGAGAACAGGTGAGAGGTGAGGAGAACGACATGGCAAAGGGAAGAAGAGGAGGGAAGAAGAACAGCAAATGAGACAGCGGAGTACAAAAGAAGGGTATTTGAAAGAGAGGAAGAAAGAAAAACGGATGACTCATTGTCATCAGGAAATAGAGGGTCATCCTAAACAGCTCAATGTGACACACAGAGGACAGCGACAGTTGCTATTCATGCAATCAGAAACATAATTTCAAAAGTTGCCAAGTACACAAGAATCACACACTGGTATTTGACTTGACTTCTGCTGCTGGTATGTTACTTATTTATGTCCAACTTTTAAAAATTTCCACATGCACGGACTTGCATACATAAAACACTAGTCAGAAGTAGTGATGACTTAACAAGACAGTGGCCTAGCTCATAACGAGTGCAAGAAAGTCGAGAGACACGACAAGACAAGAAGAGAGACACACAATACATTTGCACACTCGCAGACATACACACTCACACGACTTAATGCATGCAGACACAGACACACACACACACACACACACACACACACATATACAGACACACACACACGCACGCACACGCACACACACACACACACACACACACACACACACACACACACACACACACACACACACACACACACACACACACACACCCAAACAGTAAGAGAGAATAAAGCTGCATGTGTCTGTGCAGAAGCACTGTGGTGATGAATGTGCTTGAAGTGGAGCTGTGGGAAACCCTAACCGCTATACCATTATACCACTAATACCACATATATATACACCCCATATGGTTTCCTTGGCTGTGTGTGTGTGTGTGTGTATGTCACCGTGACTTATTTAACTTGGAGGTGCCAGGAGGCACACAACACACAAGGGGAGATTTGTATGCAGGAGTCATTCATTGTTTTCGGCCAATAGAAGACTAGAGTGACATCCATAGTGACTCATGCTGTGGTTCTATGGAGTCAACGGGACCCGGTTACACTCAAGGCGTTTCAATGCGACCTTTGTGATCGGACGCATTAACTGTCACGTTCGCAGGTTGAAGAAGAAGAAGAAGATTAATCCCTATGGGGAAATTTCTCTCTGCATTTAACCCATCCTAGGAGCTAGGAGCAGTGGGCTGTTACAGGGTAATGGTTGGTTATGGGCAGGGCATGTTTTTTGTGGTAAATAAACTCAACGACAACGAGTAGAGCGTTCAATAGTTAGGTTAATAAGTTAGTTTATTACTTGAAAATTAATTTAACATAGCGACATTCGGGTGACACAAGGTCAAATGAATCTAACTGGTCACGTCCGCTATTCTCTCTTCTGAACACCATCAGGGGCGGAGATGGGCGGGGTGGCCAAATATTAGTGACAAAAGTAGCATTGAAATGCCAAGTGTAACCGAGCCTAACGCTGTGGAGACTCAGTCATGCAAAGGTAACCTGGCCAACATATTATTTTTGACATGACTTTTTTTTACATTACAGTTCAGGCACAAGGTACACAGAGAGAGAGAGAGAGAGAGAGAGAGAGAGAGAGAGAGAGAGAGAGAGAGAGAGAGAGAGAGAGAGAGAGAGAGAGAGAGAGAGAGAGAGAGAGAGAGAGAGAGAGAGAGAGAGAGAGAGAAAGAGAGAGCGCGAGAGAGAGAGAGAGAGACCGGGGATGCAGATGGCTACTGTCACACTACCGAGTCTAGAAATGAGGGCTTTGGGGGTTTGTCATAATCGGGGACGGAGACACAGAGAGACATAGAGGTAGAGAGACAGGACACATGGATCTAAAGGGAGTTTATCCTTACATCACTGTGAGAAGCACTCTTCAGCCTCCCCTGAAAAGAAAGCAACTTGTTAAAATATTTTTATGAGGTCATCACTGCAACCCTTGATTGGCCAGTGTCTAAGGAACACCCATTGGCTAACTGGGATGGTGAAAATGAGTGTGTATAAAAGGCACTTATCATGTTATAATATGATTAAAAGTATATAAATACATTATGAATTGGCTGGGAGTCTATTTTGTGGAGTCAACTGTTAAATTGATCATTATTGCATGTCATATACCTGATTACTGAACACTCTTGTTGCTATAGTAACAGAGATAACTATTGTTTTAATAATACATATATCCTACTAAGCAAATCTAACAATGCAAGATGTAGAAGACACTGCAAACCTACTGAAATACAAATAGACTTGTAAAAACGTTGCAGGTGTTAACTAATGATGCCACGTATGGAAAATGAAAGCTACAGGAAACATGTCGGAGTAAAGCATTTTAAAAGTGACATTCCTTTCAGAAGGAAAGCTACGTCGAGTTTAAACCCGAGGTGTGTCTGACCAAAGTCAACCATCACCCACGATATCTTGAGGGTAGCAACAGTGATCCTATCCACCTTCAGTGCATTCACAACATAACCCAAGACACACATACTGTCATTAAATCATCATCATCATCATCATCATCATCATCATCATCATCATCATCATCATCATCATCATCATCATCATCATCACTGTAGACACAGCAAAACATGGAACCAAACTAGGACAGACCAACATGACAGGCCTGCAAAGAGACATACAGTACAGTACAGTGCAGTACAATGTGGTACATGATACCCAGAGAAGACCGGAGTCTTTCAGAGGCAAGCAACAAACCCACATAGGGAGTCACATTTCAAACAAGTGAGGAAGGTAAGGGGGGGGGGGGGGAGGAAGTCGAGGGTTGGAAATGGGGTGTGGGTCAGGACACCAAGATACCAAGCCACCAAGAGGTCAGAGTCACCCAGCTTGAGAAGGCCACAATGCAAGAAGAAGAAGAAGGAGGAGGAGGAGGAGGAGGAGGAGAAGAAGAAGAAGAAGAAGAAGAAGAAGAAGAAGAAGAAGAAGAAGAAGAAGAAGAAGAAGAAGAAGGCAAATAACGCCAGGCAAGGATTACCACTTCCTGAATCAGGAATGTGTTCAGGAAGAGAGAGAGAGAGAGAGAGAGAGAGAGAGAGAGAGAGAGAGAGAGAGAGAGAGAGAGAGAGAGAGAGAGAGAGGCATCTGATTGGTGGGGAGGAGGAGGAGGAGGAGGAGGAGGGACCTATCAGTACCAGTCAGGAATGCACCATGCTTCTGCCTCCATGTAAAGAGACAGAGTTGGAGGCAAACAGGGGGTGTGGTGGAGAGAGAGAGGACAAGAGTAGAGAAGAGAGAAGAAGAGGCGAATAGACAAGAGAAGAGAAGAGATGAGGAGAGAGGAGGAGAGAAGAGATACAGGACAGGCCAGTTTGGGTTTGGGTTGTGAGGGGGGGGGTCATGTGGGATAGAACAGGGGAGATTTGCAGCCACATATAGCAGGGGACTGACCACCGTGGACGGACAGACAGACACACACGCAGGACTGCCGTACTTACAATCATCTGTGGAGGGAGAGCGGTGGGAGCAGGATGTGATAGTAACAACAACCAGAGAAAAGGGTCAGTCAAGCTGCAAAGAGCCCCACATCAGTCCAACACTATGCTAGAGAAGGGCCCCAGGGCCCCTGGTGCTTCATCGACTGCGCGGCTAGATTATTGGTCCTGATGTTGCAGTCGAACAGTGGGATGCATGTCTTCCAAAAGGTTAGCTATGCTATGTGTGTGTTGACATTCCCGCCCGTCTATACTGCGTTAAAGATAGCAACTTGTGTCTTTGCTCCCTCCTACTTTCTGTACCCACTATAAATATAAAAAGTGCAACACATGTAGGCCTTTATGTAAAATGTCAGAATGGCCAAATTGACGACTTGCAGATGCCGATTTGAATGAACGTATTTTCAGTAAACCTACTTTAATTTTAGGATGACGCTTAGCTACTGCTGCTAAACATGCTAACCTCATACTTATTCCCCGTTGGCTAATGAATGATATGAGGCTCTTTCCTTAATAGCTAAACACACAAATAAAAACAGATATATCCAAAAAATTAAACAAAACAAGTGGCTGCTTTCCAAAATGTATGTTTCAATGTCAAATGAGCACCATTATTTAATTATTTACTTCTTGGCAGGATTTCCCTCGTCCTTTCTGAACATCGTATGGATGTGTTTCTAGCGGAATAGCAGATAGCCGGACACCTTGGAGAGCAGCCATGAGCTGGGGTTAGGATGGTATGGTGCAATCCTTTTTTTTTGTTCAGCGGTTATCATTTAATTTTTTTTTATGTAAGGGGCTGATAGAGGAAACATATTCAGCAAAACATTTCTTTGTATTTTGTCTCTGCCTCTGATAAGAACCCACATGAATCTCCGCACCACATGTGTGTGTGTGTGTGTGTGTGTACACACACACACATAATGATTTAATGCTCCAATCATTATTGAAGCAGATCAAAAGCAATGTCATCACATTAGTTCCCTGTCGAGTATCACAGCGACACTCCACAATATAAATAAGCAGAAAATCTGTCTAGAGTCATTGCATATCCTGGAAACTGTGCGCCCGTGCGCGTCCTGTGTGCGCGTGAATGTGTGTTTGTGTACGCGTGTGTGTATTAGTGTGTGCGCGAGAACAAAAAAAATAATACAACAAAAGCTCGATTCCAGTCTTTTCATGTGTCTAGCTGAACCGGCGCTCGGCCGTTTCCCTTATTGATGTGTACAAAACATCATGTATAATGTAATGTGTGAAGACACCAGGGGTGTGATGTACAGTACAGCCGAGGGAAAAGGCTGTCTCCTCACCGTCTGGTCTGTGAGCGGCGGCAGCACAATGGTCTTCTCCATGGTGTTCATCACCAGCTTCCACAGCTCCTTCAGCACACGCTTCAACACCGTCTTCTCACAGATCTTAGCGAACAACGTGAGGCTGGTGGGGAAGGAGAGGAGAGGAGAGGATGAGTATGGAGCAAAGTTGTTTTCTCTTGCCAATATATGACATTAACAGTGGTGGTTTTGAGAGAGAGAGGGAGAGAGAGAGAGAGAGAGAGAGAGAGCGCAAGAGAGACTCAGAGAGAAGCTGTATTGTATTGAGATATTGTGATATTAGTAGCAGGACTCGTAGTCCCAGGCTCAGAGTGACACTAAAATGGATGTCCTCTCACTTGCTGTCCAGGAACTCCATGATGGGCTGCAGCACATTGTCAGCGTCCTGAGCCACGCTGCTGGCGTTGCCCACGTTGGTGGTCCCCTTCACCTGGCCCAGGATGTCTCCCATCTGCTTCACGTTCTCCTCTATGTGGGGCTGGAAGCTATAGGGACACGCACATGAAGTCTTCTACCATGATATCTGATTCATAATGCCATGTCCTAAAGGCCATGAAGTTTCAAGTTTTATTAGTCATATGCACAATACAATGTAAAATAACAATGATGTGATTAGGATAGAATAGGATGTGTGTGTGTGTGTGTGTGTGTGTGTACCTGACAGAAAAAACCCTGCTGAGATCGTCCATGACATTGTTCAGTTTGACCTGCAGATCTTTCAGGATGTCGCTCGCCTCCACGCATAGCTGAAGCACACACACACACACACACACACACACACGGTTTGAGGCGTATGTTCATTGAACCCCGCAGATCATTTCTAATAACAAAGCAATACTGCCGAAACTAGGTCAGAGGAACACACACACACACACACACTCTCTCTCATTCCGCTCTACTGTACAGTACAGACTCCAGGGGAGAGTGAGGAGATCCACTCACGTCTTTCCCTCCCATGGCCTCAAACATCTTCTCCAGCTGCACCCTCAGCTGCTGAATGTTGTTGATCAGGATGCAGGGCTGCGGAGACGGAAACAACACAACACAGGAAGCGCTCACTGGGCCGTCTCTTCATCGGTCTACTAACCAAATAACAATTTCACCGGGGCCCGGCGGGCCGCCCACTTCATCCACCACTCACCACTTTTTCCATGTTGACGTAGTTGGCAAAACACTTGGAGATGATGTCAGCATAGGACAAGAGCACATTGCTGATAGTCTGCAAAGAGAGAGAGAGAGAGAGAGCGAGAGTGAGACACAAACATCCCATTATCTTCCTCCATTGATGAGTGACGAAGATCTTCACTCACTCACTCACTCGCAGACAAAAATACCCATTGCTTCATCACCACACATTAACCTCGTGATCTACAAGGCTATTCTACGAGATGTGGCAGGAGGCCCACAGCTACTATCTACCTTGGCGAATCTCTTCATGTAGTGCCCTACGATCTGAGGGTCAGGACACTCCAGCTTCCGGATGATCTCGAAGCTCTGGTTGAGTTGGGAGAAGACGTCCACCACGGAGCAGGAGAAGAGCGCATGCTCCGACGTCACCTGGAACTGGAAGCGCCACACAAAACACCCACTCAGAAAACACACACAGAGCACCACAGTCCAGTCCACACATGCGGCGAGGGGAAGTATAGAGAGTGGAAACGAGAGTGGGATGGTCCGGTGTCTTAGGAAAAACTGAAACACTATAACTATGATCATGGGCATTTATTTCATTTTTCATGTACTCTTTATTGAGGTCTCCGAGACCTGATTGAGGGAGACCCTCATTTTCAATGGTGTCGAGGTTACAAAACAGCGATGTAAACATAAAAACATACATCACATTTAAACTTCAATATTTACACGATTTAAGATGTTTTCTGATTTTTAAAATCTGTTCATATAATTTATTTTATTCAACGTCAGTTTAGCTTAGCATCGCTGGTGAATTTTAAACCAGTAGATCCTCCTAAGCTGACAGACAGAGGGACAGACAGACAGACATGCCGTCTGCCAGCTCGACGAGAGGCAGCTGTGAGTCCCCGGGTCTATTGTTCGATAATTGGCTGGTGGCTGGCTGTCTGCTCTCTAATTGGCTAGAGGTGAGCCTATACCTGCTCCTCTAGGATGTCTGTGTACTGAAGTGAGGACAGCGTCTGTCTGAAAGAAGGCCATTAATTCCCCAAATCCTGCTGTCATCACGTTGTCTCTCCAGGAGAATATTCCCAACTGGGGCTCCATGAACTTTAAAAGTACACTTAACACCACACACTTTGAAAGTACCTTCTTCAAACTGTGAAAAATGCTTTGACAGAATCAGCCTTTCATGAGCTTATTGCTAAGGAGACTTTGAAGAATAAAGAGAGGATGTGCACAGGAGAGAGGTGGGAATGAGAAAAAATTGTTTGTGCGGACAACTTCAAGGGTTACACTTAAAGGCTGGATTAAAATAAGGAAAACCAACAAAGGCTCAGCGGAGCCAAAACAGCGACGGGAAGAGAACAGAAGGGAATAGGAATCAAACAAAACATTTTACCCCATCTTTTTTGTCTCTCTCCAGCGCTCCATGGAGAAAGTCCCGAGACACTTCTTCATTCTCATCCAACCACTGGATGACAAACGGCTCGAACCATCTATGGGGCGTCAAGAATAAATAACATTACTTTTTGTTCAGTGTGTGTGTGTTTGCATATGTGTGTGTGTTTTGGCTACTCACGCTGGGTACTCAGGCACTCTGCTCTTGAAGAAGGGCAGGTCTTTGCAGTACTCGTTGTACAGCCACTTGACTTTAAAGTGCAGGTTCATATAATCGGCGCTCTTACACAGCCGGTTCTTCTCGTGCTCTGAGAGAAAGCAGACACGAGGTCACATGTCAAAGCTAATTCTCTCCACTTTCTGGGGAATCAGCAAGGGATTACACGAGTTGAGGCTCTGTAACAAATGAACTGGTCCTCACCCTCCATCGCATACTTCATATCCTGAGCAAACAGGTTCCACATCACCTCAGCGCTGATTTTACCCACGTTGAGCTCCTGGGGAAACCTTCATGTGGAAAAGACGGAAAAATATGGTATGACAGAAATTGGACAGAGCAGATACCATGACTCTTCTCCTGCCTTGTTTGAACTGTTTAGAGTAGCTTTCAAGGTGAGGTAGCAATAAGAACCTAGAGAGAATTTCAGAAGGTAAAAAACAGGTCTCCATATGGAGCTGAGGATATATGAGATTTAAACAGGTTTTCAACAGGAGTTCATATTGCAAAGTTCATGTCAGAGTCTGCATAGCATATTGATCACATGTAAAGTGTCCCCAGTGGACTGTCAAGATAAAGTGCAACCCGATAAAGACGTGGAAAGGGCTAAATAAACATACTGGTTAAGACAAGGAGTGTAGGAGTTCTTGTCCTCCTCTATGATGGAGACGATCAGGGTGATGAGTTTGGACCAGAAGTCCAGGTTCTTGATGCTGGGCCCCTGCTCCTCGGGGGGCACGGCCCCCTGTTTAGCCTGGGGAACACAAGTCAAAGAACATCAGGGTCCATGGAAACCACCACTAGGTCAACAGTCTGGGTGTGGGTGTAAATGAGATATTTCATTTATAAATTGAGCATAATGGAATGAAAGCATTGGTAAATGCTATGACTCCAGCTGTCTTATCTTGCCTCACTTCTGTCTTCAAAATGTGCCACCAGAATGTTAAAGTAGCTTTGTGTGACAAGGAGTAAATAAGC
Source organism: Merluccius polli (assembly GCA_030340625.1). NCBI lineage: Eukaryota > Metazoa > Chordata > Actinopteri > Gadiformes > Merlucciidae > Merluccius > Merluccius polli. The sequence continues at coordinate 192,127 of JAOPHQ010005989.1, forward strand.
TAATGTTTTCGGTTTTCATTCCAGGAGACATTACACATCATTAGAGACACGTGTCCTAGAAACACCAAATGTCCTAAAAAACTAAAAAAATATTTTGGAGATATTTATGGAGATATTTTAATACAATGAGTAGCCTAGCTAAGTTGTCAATTCATGTCTAAAGGTGCTTGCACACTGCCTCAACAATCACCCAATTTTATAAATGGTAGTTGAAGTTGTCCAACACGGAATCGACGCCAACAACAATTCAATGCTTCATTGTGGAATGAAACATCATTCGACAACAGCCAACAACCACCAACGGGTATGGCACACAGGCGCGATGTTGGTGTTTATTGGGGCAGGTTGCAAGCACCTTCACATATTCAGACACTTGTTCAAGTTGTTTTATGCAGACAGAGTGGTGTCTGCCAAGAGAAGTACTTGAAGTAGGGATAAACAGTGAGATGGGGACTGCAGGGGTTGAACTGAAGAATGGGAATTCCACTAAAGCATGCCCCCTCAGTGTGCAATCATTTATTCATTCAAAGCAGGATCTGTTTATTTCGTAAAGGGATGGAGGCAAGCATGAATGGAAATGATATTTTAATGAGAGGCGCAAAAGATCAAACGAAAACCCCTGCTGGAATTTTTGTGCAGACAGTGGAATGAGGGCATTGTACAAAGACATTCGAAGACTCAGACCCAGACACACACACACACAGTTCCCCGATGTTTCTTACCGGGTCTGTCTGGTACTCTCTACTGTATAGTTCGTGACAGTTATTGAAGATGTACTCGTAGGTGGAATTGAGACAAGCTTTGACACAGTCCTTCACCACCTGGCTGGCCCTGGGGGGAGACTGGAGTTCCTGGACCTGAACACAGATACCAACAGGAGTCATAAACAGGAATCTTCTGGGAAAACATATATGGCTTTTATTGAAAGCCATATAGAAAATCTGCAAATATTTTCAAGAAAAGTTAGTTATGAAAAAATAAAATAAAAGCCAAAGTCACCAGCGAAGGACCTATGTTTTTTTTAAGGTACATTTTTGCACCACATATTCACAGAACCAGCCAATTTCACTCAATAACATCATCAAAATCCATAACCAAATCCAAATCATTACCAAATCCAGATGATCAACATTCAGCACGGAAACACCTTTTGCTTTCTGCACCTGCTCGTTTGAACTTTGCTCAGGACTTCAAATTCAATTCAAGTTCAAATTCTCCTCAAACAACGCTAGTCGAAAACCATGGAACAGTGGAGGGGGATTGGGAAAACCCAAAAGACAGAGAGGGGTTTGTACCTTCATCCTGAAGAAGGTGATGCTGGTGAGCAGATCCACCGTGGACTTCAGGTCCTGCAGCCTCTCAGGACTACTGGCTGGAAAGTTGTTCTGTGGACAAAGACAGCTGTGTGAAAACCACGGTGCACTCTGTGTGTGTTTATTGTGTGCACATATCTTTGTCGCTGTGTTTGTGTGCATGTGTCTACATGTGAATGCAGGACCATTGTGGTTGTCTATCTCCTGCTAAGTGGGTGTGCTGCACCTGCATGTATCAGTGCATGTGTCTGAGGAGGTGTTATTCTCATTGGCACATCTGCCTGTTTGGGTCGCACCGCACCACACTAGGAGGCGAGAAGAGCGCTGGAATAGATGGAACCACCAGATCTTAAAGGACGGGAGAAGAGGGTAATACGTCTACATCACGTGTGTTTGAACTAAGATGTCGAGGAAGGAACTGGAGAGACGTGCCGTCTACACTGTTGGCTCATCGTGGCTGGGATGGGTTGTTATAAACACTAAGGATGGACTTCATTGAGTGTTTCATGAATTCATTGGAGATGGCAAAGTGCAAAGGAACACATTAACAGTTTGCCTGGCAACCTGTCAAACCCCCAGGAGTAACGAAAAGTCATCTCACAGTGCTGGTCTAGACCACAGAGTTATATTTAAGTAGGGAGAGAGTGCTTCTGCCTAATTGCCTGCTGAGTCATTAAGAGCCCACAGGGGCCCCAAACGAACAAAGGCCAAAACCACTAAAGGCTTACAAATTGCTTGTGTGACACAATGCACACGCATGGAGAGGTTGAATCGTGGCATCGGGACCCGGAGTTGTATCCAAGCTAATTCATAAAACCTTCATGCACAATGGATAATGGATTTTATTCAAAGCGTTTTGGACCTTCATTAAAGGATTTACTTGTAATGCTATTAAGGGATATGAATAGTATGTCCACAGCATACGCTATAAAGTATTCATACGTTCACGATTTTCTATGGAATCAACATCGAAGACAATATAAAAATGTGCTTTACGTAAGTATGTATGATGTTATTTAGGTTAATATTTAAAAAATGTTATTTCACTAATGTGATGTAGAATCAGACATAACAAAATGTGGCTCATAGTTGAGCTATCCAGCCAAGTTTATGAGAAAATAAACCCTTAAAAAACTATTGAGCAAATTATACAAAATATAGCCAACACAAGACAAAAGACGAAGAGAGTTACCCGGTACATGGACAGGTCAATCCTCAGAGAGTTATGGAGTTGGTCTAAGAGTTTGACGAATCTCTCTTTCTGTAAATGGAGTGACAAACACGGTCAGAGACATCAACTATATAGGATATATATATATACTGTATATATAACACCATAAATATACAATCACAGAAGGAAAGTTGAAACTGTTGAAAAGCATGTAAATGTATAAACAATGAGCAAATTAGCTAGCCAGTGAGCCAATACTATACTATGCACCGAAACATAATTCAAGAAGTCATATCAGAAGAAATATCTTAAAGCTAAAAAGAACACAGACGTAGTTTAAGACAGAGCATCTTGGTGCTGAATCAGATTATCGATACATATTCTTCAAACCTATGAAAAGAATAGACTCCCAACTCCTGACTTTTTGAGTTTTCGGTGCCTCACCCCAAAGTTGGAAGCAGCGAAGCGGTCTGAGGCGGATACATTGTTGGTGGCTTGGGTGGTGTGGGCGTAGTAGGCGTTGATGTTAGCCAGCAGGGTGCTCATGACTGCCGGTACGCCCGGACACATGTACTTAGAGGACAGGCAGGCGAAATGGCTGCAACAGACGGTCCGCACATATAGTCTCAGACAGGTTGGTGTACAGGGCTTGTATATCACGACGTCACATCGCAATGACCGCCTCCATTTTGGAAGCCTTGGAGCATCGGAAAGTTAGTTATTATGTTCGTAATAATGTTTTTTGTTTGGTCATCGATTATATTAATAGTGAAATTATTTTTTATTATGGGGAGTCATTGTTGCCTCGCTTACGGAATATTTATTGATTATTGATTTATGATTTTACAGTACTACAACTCTTTGAGTCTATACAGTGGAGTATCGCCAACAAAAAATCCCATGATGTCCCATTCTAATGTACAAGTCCTACACATCATATTTCTACATGAATGAATATTTACTACAGTTTTTAAGTGAAGCACATTTACCAAACTGCTGTTAAGGGGGTTTTGGTAGCGTGTCTTAACGTGAATATCGGCTTAATTTGAAATATTCAGTTGCCGTCGCCGTTTCTGCCGTGTCTGATGAGGTCAGATGTCTCGAAGTAAACGAGCAGAGCGTAACGGCTGGTTGTTTTCTCAACAGTTTTTGAGGTTCAACGGGAGGTGGTTTACGACTCACGTCATAGCCTGATAGATGGACTCCACACCGTAGCGCATGGCAAACTCATCCACAATCTCCTGGGGGGTCTCCTCAAAGTAGACCTTCCACGCGTCGTCCCCTTTGGCATCGGGGATCTTCACTACTCCGTTGTTCTGGATGTCCGTCACATAATGGAACAGGTTCTGCAGAGAGAGAGAGAGAGAGAGAGAGAGAGAGAGAGAGAGAGAGAGAGAGAGAGAGAGACAAGAAGTGTGTTGTTTAACACTAAGAAAGTATTGCAATGCAACGTTTTCATTGTGTTCATATTCCAATATGAGATGTATATGAATGCCCTGACATGAATACCGGAATGTGATACCAAAAACATCCCACAATGCAACAGCGTGATGACAGTAGTTATCTAATGGACTAAGTATTGAACATATTCTTAGCTGTCTTAGCATATCTGGAAGCTTATCTGGCAACTGAAAAACTGCTAAAGTCTTTATCGCAAAAAGAAACAATTCCCTTTCTTTCTAGTAGCACTCTCTTGTAAAGCCTCAGTCAAGGGAACATACTTGTTTGATGTGTCTTATTAAAAGAGAGGGAGAGAGTTACAATAAAGGAGGGAGAGAGACAATAAAGGAGACGTAGAGAATTAATTAACGTACCTCATGCAGGCAGGTGTACTGAACGTGATACGGCGCGACCGTTTCCTCTCCTTTGATCTCCACGTTGATGTGCATCCGTATTGCTCCCGACACCGCAGACTTATCCGTACGCTTGTCTGGGAAGAGCACACGAAATGTATAACATCAAGCCTTTTCCCTTCTGGCTCAGCCATTGAGACATTGCGGCGATGGTGTCAGCGAGATGAACAGTGACAGGAAGCTACTGTGCCTTCTGATATCTGTTCATGGCCATCTTCCATCCACCCATCTATCATCCATCTGTCCACCTATCCGTCAGCCATCATCCACGCATCATCCACACACACACACACACTAGGGAGAGAGCCTCTTTCACGGCAGAGTGTTACTCCTGCTCGGCTCGTACCATCTTGCCATTTCATAAATTGATATAACAGCCTGTGTCTTGTGTGGCGGAGGCGCCCAGCAAAGGCACTTATGTCGCGTGTGGCAGCAGACCACTCCTACCCTACGCCCACCTAGATTATACCAGACGTCCATCTCTCCACTCAGCGTGCGGACTTCGATGATGGTTTGGCCCAGGAAGTCGTCCGACTCCCGCTTGAACTTCTGCTTCACGCGGGACTTGATGTCGTCGTCCTCGTCCCACACGCGCACCTTGATGCGGTCGGAGGAGTTGTGGCACTCGCTGCACAAATACGGAATCACAAATACACACAACTTATCCGTCCATCCATCATCGCGCCCAACGCAAACATAACACAAACCTTAGCCTAACAATTTCTCGAGTTGATTCCGCTTTTTACTCACAAGTTAAAGTTTTCCTCCCAGACCGGGTTGAGGTTCCCATAGATGGTCTTGGTCCTCTTCTTGGTCTTGCCCACCTGAACGGTAACATAGGGGTCGCTGGAGCCTGTCTTGTCCTTAGCCTGGAGGCCCTGGGCACACAAGACTAACCACACACACACACACACACAGCGGCTACAGTCAACGTCTACACAGGCTGCCTGCAGACGCATACATAGTGCGTACAGCCGGTACGCTGTCCTTTATGTTTTTTACTCTTAGATGTCATGTACACATACATGAATTAGTCCCAATAAAAGAGAAAAGATGCTTTGCATTAGATTTAGTGATTAGCTTCATCCACAATCACTGGTCAGATATGAAATGCAGTAGCGTGTAATAAGTCATCACATTTATAACCCTCCTATACTCATAAGTAACCAGCGTCCACCCCCATCTTCCTCATAACCACAAAAATGTATTTTCTCATCAAACATAGAAATGCATACAAGCAAACATGTGTCTTTGATGTGGCCCAGGCCTAGCTGATCCTAGCCACCCCCTGTCCAGAGGAGTTTGTGTTGTTTCCTTCTGGCCGCAGATACAATCTGCCAAGTTGTAGATACAATCTGCCATTGACCTTTTAAATAACTCAATATGATTGTTATATTGTACTTATTGTTTATTGTTTCTCTGACATGGTTACTGCTGGCTGTACAACAAATTGCCCCTCTGGGATAATAAAGATATCCTTGTTTCTTGAAACACGCCCTTCAAAACCCTCATCTCTGCTACAACCACGCACATAAATATCAACCCATGTGATATTTATACGGCGTCTCCACTCTGACCTACTACTGCCAGTTTGCTCCAAACGCCACCTGTGCTGTTCTCATACAAACGTCAACTGTCCTCACGTCGAATAAGAAACCCCCCAGCCTCTCTCTCTAATTCCTGCCCCCGCACATCAATCCCACGGGTCGCACCGTCGGACCGGCTTCTCTCGAGACGACGTAACGCGAACGCCTCACCCGTGATGCTGATCTTGGCCGACCACTTGGAGGTGCCGTCGAGCACGCTCTGCTTGATCTGCTTCATGTGCGTGACGTGGGTCGCCTTGACGACGGCGAACACTTCCTGGATGAGCTCGAAGATCTCGGGCTTGTTCCTCTCTCGGATCTTCATGCGGTCCTTCAGCACCATGATGATGTTCTGAGTGCGGTCCTCCGCGCCGTGTTTCGAGCTCTTCTCCGCCGCTCCTGGTGGAGGGAAACAAGTAGATGACTTTGAAATCCTACATCATGTGCCATAGAGTAGGGCTGCAGCGATTAGTCGATTCATTGATTAGTGGATCGGCGGAAAATTAATCAATTCAAATTTTAGTAATCGATTAATTGTTTAGGTTATTTGTCAAGTACAAATACCAAACATTTACTGCTTGATGCTTCAGACATTCAAATGTTTGGTTATGTAATGGATCGTTATAAAATGAATGCTTTTGTTTTTCTTGGCTGCTTGTCAGACAAAGCAAGCAAATTTAAGGCATCACTTTGGATTCTGGTAACTTTTATGGCATTGCTGTTATTACTTTCGAGACTAAATGATTCATCGATAATCGAAAAAAATATAGTTATATATTAAACGACTATGAAATAATCGTTAGTTGCAGCCCAATCGTAGAGTATGGCTTCATACCCTGTATTATAGGGCGATTTACCTCATAGCATCAACACTGTCACAATCAAGCATTGATAATAGTTGATCACAGTGTAACTGTAAGTGTGGACAAATGTATTCTATAATGGCAATGCTACTATGCAGAAGCCATGGAAGCAGATATTAAATATTAGAGTAAAGCTAAAATAAAAAAAGTAAATAATTCATAAGCCTAGCTGGAAAATCCAGAGTCAAATAGATTCTAAAGATTGAGGGGGCTGTCGAGAAAAGACAAACAGCTTTAATATCCTTCTTAGAGATACAGGGTAAACAAAGAACGAGACGTGGGCCGAGGATTAAGAATACCTGCCATGACAAATGGCAGCGAGAGAGCTTAGATGGACTAGATACAGATTAATTGTATTTTTTAATGAAGCCACTGTCAGCCTTGAGCCTTTACACAGCAATGAAAAAAACTCTTCTTCTTCTACTTTCCATTGTGCATTCATTTAAGCATATATTATCTTGAAATGATGTGTCTATGCAGGCAGGACACTCTAGTGGTTAGCGGGTTTTACTCTCAGCCGGATGGTTCTGGGTTCAAATAGTGAGGCTTTGTTGAGCCAGATGCCTAACCTCTATATTGGTTCATTAATTTCATGTATCTAAAAGTCTCACTGTGAGTCTCTTTGGTTAAAAATGCTGTATTAATAATAAGTCTACATATAATGAACGCTACAAATGAGACGTGTTTCTCGAGAGCCACGTGTCTTACTTTGGAGGCAGTCGGCGTTGAGCAGGTCCTGGCACTTCTCGTGACACTTGACCCCGCACTCAGTGCAGCGCATGCCCTGGCGCGCGATGCCCCACAGCAGCCCCTCGCACTCGTAGCAGTAGGTGGGCGTGGTGGCCGTCCACACCTCGAAGTTGTGCGGCGTGGTGCAGGAGATGGGGTAGATGAGGGCCTGCAGGGTCTTCTTGTAAACGTGGCTCTTCTACGGAGTTCACGGAGAAGACAGTGGATGGGGATGTAGATGGAAAACAAAATCCCAAACCAAAACGCTCATATACAACACATACAATATACCAAAACACTCAATTTCAGGGTTGGGGTTAGGGTTGCACCATTGCCGGTGAACCTCCAGGACCGATTATTGTTTCTGATTGGTTCACATGACATGAAGTGATGTCACCTGGCGCTACACATTTCAACCGAACAGAAACAGACTTAATTGCCGTTGTCCCTGCGGTTAGATCGTGTGCTCGTTCTAGACCATGTATTTTTGTATGTATAATTGAGTAGGCGGCGCGTCACTGTAGCACTGACCAGTTCTTCGTTGTGCAGGGTGCTGGATGTCAGGGCTGAAGTGATGCCCGCCTTCCTGGAGTTCTGAACCAGAGACTGAGAGAAAAGGGAGAAGACATGTCAACATGTTTGTCTTTGTGTAGTTTTTGTTTCTTCCCCTAGATGTCCTCGGTTATTCTTTTCTTTAACCTCATTATCCGTATTGTGTTCCACCTGTGTTGATTGTTAACGGTCTCCTCCTGTGTATTCATGCCCTCCGTTTTGTTCGGCCTTCGTCTGATTGTGATGTTGCTTCGCTAACCCAGTCTATTGAGTGGCTTAGTTATGCCGCTTTTTCGGCTTGTTGCGTTTGCTCATCCTTTTTGTCTTGAAGAATTTAAGTAAAAACTGTTTTTGAGTCTGCATTTGAGTCTGGAACCTAATCCTTAGACATGCACATCAAAAGATGGCCAGGAGAGACTATAAAAGGACTACTTTCAAAATAACACTGTTACTCTGTGTTACTCACCATAGCCTGTGGCAGCCAGAAAGTCAGAAAAAGGGGGGGGGGAGGAAAGAAGAGAGAATTATAGAGAGCATGGAGAGATTTTTTTGGGAATCAAACCAAAACCACAAATATTGACAAATTGACTTTTGGTCTGCAAAGTTATGAGATTTATAATTAGGAAATGATGATTCATTTGCACACAGTAAACACATCAGAAAAAGCACTGCACTGTTCCAAAAACATATTGACAAGAACAAGTCACATGGTGAAACAACATTGTGTGGAGCTGTTTTATTGTGCACTCTGCATCATTAAAGCGGACGGATGAAGCATATAGTGTTTAACAGAAGGAAATTGGCTCTCAGCTCTGAATGAATTTACTGTAAGTCGTGTTCCTCATGTCTTACCTATGGTCTGGATAACCACAACTGACCATTTAGGAGTGTGTGTGTGTGTGTGTGTGGGTGGGTGAAATCATTTGACAGGCAAGGCTCTAGGGAGAAATAGAGCAAAGGAGGGAGGGGGAAGGAGAGAGGATAGATTGACAGAGATTGTGCCTGTGTGTGTGTGTGTGTGTGTCTGAGGGGCTGGCGTCAGTGTGTGCACCTGGCACCAGTGTGTGTATGTGTGTGTGTGTGTGACAGTGCGATGGATTGACCCTGACAGGAGGGTCTGGGCTATATGAATGAGTCGCTGCTGGGTGAGAGTAGGCCTGTTTGTCTCTGGTCTGTTTGCAAAGAAATCAATGAGGTCATTCAAGAAAGTGGACTGCGGGGGGGGGGGGGGGGGGGGGGGGGTTGCATTGTGTTGCACATTGTGTGTTTAATAACCGAAAGCATCGGGGGTGACAGGTGATTACACCGCAGAGACTCAGCACCACCGCACAGTCTCTGTCTATATCGGCTGGTGTCCATCTTGTCATCGCGTAACAAGATCGCCGGGAAAGGGAGACGACACAAAGTGGATGCGGATTATTTGGTGTTTATTTTCCACCCATATATTAACGCTCCTCCTGCTGTGAAGCAGCCGACACTGCATCCTCACAATCAGAGATGCAATGGAGGGGGTGTCAGCCATAGACTGTACAAGAAATGGATGTGGTGTCCGTTATGAAGCCGTAGATTTCCATTTTTTGCTGCAAACAGCAGCGGAAACGATAGATATTTGGCACATAGAGGGTGGGAATTGAAAGGCCGCCTCGCAGTAGTCTATGGCCAAAACATTAATATTCAATCCTTAATTAACTTTTGAATTAAATAAAACTGTCAAACGGGACCTCTCAAAATACATAATATGGAGATGAACGAGCCACTGAGATCCTAACCGGACAAAGAAAAAATTGATTCTCTTTGAATTTAATCACATTTTTCCCATTGACTTAGAATGGTCTTTCTGCATCCAACCAATGCGAGCCACCTATAGGCCGTCAGATGAACTACACGCTAGTCACTCCCGCCAGGGCTTCGCAAACAGGTTGCCGTGGCTGTCGCTTGGTGTCAACGTGCGTGCGTGTGCGCGTGTGTGTGTGTGTGCGCGTGTGTGTGCGGGGGAGTCGGCTTTGTGATGGCAAAAAGCTTGCATCAGTGTCTATCAGAGGAAGACCCCTGGCTCAGTGGCGTTCTTAGCAACCGCCCACCTGCTTCCTCACTCGATGGCCCTTACACCCAACCCCCCCTACCTCACTTCTCAACAACACGTTCTCATCCCAACTCGTAATATACCGACGATTTGTCACGCCCCTAGACGCGTGACAAACCCTAGACGATTTGTCACGCCCCTAGACGCGTGACAAACCCTAGACGATTTGTCACGCCCCTAGACGTCTGATACTGACACAAAAGGTACCCTCCCAACTGTGTGAAACTGTGTGAAACGATCTGGGGGTTCTCATAAACCCGTTCGCGTTGGTAAGAGACGAGCAGAGTCTACAGCGTCCGCTCGCAGAGCAGAGTCTACAGCGTCCGCAGTCTACTGTGAAACAATTCACTCCAAAAAGGGTTAGGGTTAGGGTTAGGGTTATGGTTAGGGTGAGGGTTAGGCAGTAGACTCTGCTCGTCTCTTACCACCGCGAACGGGTTTATGAGAACCCCCAGATCGTTTCACACAGACGCGGGAGGGTACCTTTTGCGTCAGTATCAGATGTCTATGGGCGTGACTAATCGTCGGTATATTACGAGTTGGGATGAGAACGGGCTGTTCTCAATGCACATAGTGTGTAGTGGCTACAGGGACCCACATGACAGCAAGCAGAATCAGGTAACAGAAGAGAGTAATAGAAGGACAGAAGGATAGAGGATAGGATAGACGAGGATGAGAGAGAGAGAGAGTGTTCATGTGTTCATGTATGTCAAATGTTCATATGTTTGTTTAAACACACACATGCATCAAACACACACACACACACACACACACGCATGATTAATATGTCTTTATTATGTGTATTTATTACAGTCTCAGTTGTCTCATTTGATATTTGCTCTATTTATGTTCATGTAAAAGTATTGTTTGTAAAATATCTTTGTCATGCTTTGGCAACACAAATGTAAATGTTGTCATGCCAATAAAGCTGATTTGAGAGAGAGAGAGAGAGAGAGAGACAGAGAGAGACAGAGAGAGAGAGAGAGCAGCTTGATTCATTGAAGAGACAGGCAGAGGAAGAGGAGAGACAGCGGCTACAGGAGACACAGACGCAGGCCAGCCGGTCTTGACAAATGTTAATGAAACTCACCAGATCCCTGACCAGAGGCATGGCTTTCCTCTTCCTGAGGTCTGGCATGCTGTCTATGCTGTACAGGGCTCCACCCACACTGCAAACACAAACACAAACACAAACACACGCTCCAGTTCAACACACGTTCATTATTTATATGATATTGTTAAAATGCTGCAAAAGTGTTACCCTGACAATCATTTTTTTTATTTTACTGCTTGATTTTTATGTCTTGCGTAATGTAAAAGCATTTTATATTCTCTGCTGAATTGCCTAGAGTGAAATAACTACATGAGAATATAAATATAATGATGATCAGCAGTACAGTATTAGTAGCTGAACAGACGTGATGTATATTCACTCCTGAATCTATTCAATTCTTCCTTTGCTTGTTCACGCTAGCTGTCACCTTGAAGCGTTATACAACCGGTGTAGATTGTAAACAGTCACAACGACAACGACAACAGCATCTCCATTACATACCCTGCGGACAGGAGCAGAGATGCGATGCCAACGCTCTCCCCTCGGGCCTGTGGACGTCCGCAAGCCGGTGAATGGGGGACAGACAGAGCAATATCGTCCATCATAATATGAACAGTACATGACTGTATTGTAGGCCTACACAGTGTATTTTGAATACCCCCCCCCCCCCCCCCACTATAGTATTACACGCTAGTCATAAGTAGTTACAAGTCATATTATACTCCTTGGCATTGAGAGTGAGCGTTTTCTTCTTTCTTTTCGTCTTTTTTTTTTTTTTCCTCACTGAAAAGATATCTATAAAAGCGGCTGCCATAGCAACGCAGAGCGTTTCCCCCCGGCACACAGAGGACACGTGAGCAGAGGACATCTGCGCTAGGAAGAGGGAGAGGTCTGGGTGAGTCGTGTCAGTGATCACGGACGTCGGTGCGCGCGTGGGGCCTCGTGTGTCGGGGCGACGTAGATAAAGTGTGTTACTGTCGGACAGCCGTCTCCGCGTGGCTTCATGTCGCTCCGTCAGCCCCTCATTATAGAAACGCCGCGTGCTCTCCTTGTCTCTCGTCCTCTTCGGAGCCAGTGAGAAGGACTATGTGTGTGTCAGGGGGCATTTTAAACGTGGGTTTTTGTTTATACATGGACGGCCCTTCCTCCGTTGTTTGAATAAGATGTCACGACTGAATGGCTGCATAGTTCTGTGGTTAATGTTCAGCATAAAACACTTAATACCGCATTAATACACGTTAAAACAATCACATAGACAGAGATGCCACTGCTGGCCTGAATGTAAAAATACCGTTAGCAGAATCACACACTGCCTCACCGTTGCTTAGCAACCATCACATGCATGCACATACATACGCTATAAGCTACGGAAAGTCATTAACACTCTAAGCCACACCCACCTGAAGTCTTGCTCCCGCCCTTTGCCAATCAGAACGGACAACATGCAAATCGCAACAGGGATGGCAAACAACTGAAAAAGTAATATAATGGCAGACAACACAAGGGATAAACACAACAAATCATGACCAAATAAAGACAGCAAAACAACAACAACAACAACAACAACAACAACAACAACAACCCACAGTACTGAAACGACTGGAGCAAAAAAGAAAGTCCAGGACAGGTCAACACGAGCTTGAGAGACACACAGAGGACGTTTAGACTGAAGAGAGAAGAGTTTTTTAGAAGAGAGAACAGCCACTAAAGGAAAAGATACATGTCATGCATACACCTATAAACCCCCCCCCACACACGCACACACACACACACACACACACACACACACACACACACACACACATGCACACACGCACACACACATTACCTCTTGTAGCTGTAGTCGTACCCTACTGAAGAGGCGAAGCCAGTTGGCCCTGGCCCTAGCCGTACCGGGTTCCATCTTCTCTCTCTTTGGGAAGCTGTGTGGAAATTACACATGTTATCATGTAGCTTGTGAATGTTTTAGATAGTTTTTTTTCACACCATGACCTGACCAGTCAACCAATCAATGGATCCACTCATCATCATGCTGTGTGTTAACCTTGTGATGGGAGGAGGCGTCTCTGCTTTCTCCTCTGGACCGAAGGGGGGGCTCTCCGCTGCCGAAGGCTTTGGCTCCTCGTACGGCCCCGCCGACCTGAGATCAGACCCCGCGGCCTCGTTGGCCTGTGTTGTGGGGACCTGGGACCCAGCGGCGGCGGCGGTGGTGGTGGTGGTGGTGGCAGTGGTGGAGAATGTGGAGAATGTGGGGAACGTGGAGGCAGCGGTGGTGGAGGCGGCGGTGGCGGCGGTGGAGATGGCGAGGTCTGGCTTGCTGGGCGCGAAGGGAAGCTTGGAGGCGGAGGCTGAGCTTTCCTGGCTGACCGGCGCCATGGGGCCAAGGAGGCCCAAGCCAGGGTCAGAGCCGGGCGGCTGGATCTGGCCGTGGGGCGGATGATGATGGTGGTGCAAGGAGGCCTGCTTCTCCAGGGGGGGTCGGCCGGCGGCGGACGACACGCCGTCGGAGGGGGGAAACAGAGTGGGGGCGCCGCCGCCGCCGCCGCTGGTGGGCGTGGGGGTGTAGGGGGGCTCCTGGTCCTCGCTGAGCGCACCCTCCAGCTGGTACATGTCCTCGTCCTCCTCGTACACCGTCTCGCCGTCCTCGTTCTCGTAGCTGTACCTCCGGCCTCCTCCTCCTCCTCCTCCTCCTCCTCCCTCCACCTCCTCCCCCGTGCCGCCGTAGAGGTCGCCCTCCTCCTCGTCGTCGTAGAGCGCCCCCTCCTCGCCGCCGTCCTTGAAGTAGCCGCCGCCGTCGTCGCTGTAGACCGCCGCCGGCTCCTCGCCGCCCTCCCAGCCCGGCGACTCCTCCCCCTTGCTGTAGCTGACCGACGAGTGGCACGAGTGGTACGAGTCGTTCTCGTCGTAGAACTCGGAGCCGCGCATGCTCTCGCCGTCCTCGGGCCCGAACTCCTCGCTGAGCTGGGAGCTGCCGCGGCTCAGCTCCCCGGACGACGCGTAGCGGCTGTCCGACGGGCTGTCATGATGGGTGGGAAGGAAGGGGGGGGGGGGGGGGGGAGGTAGGAGGTAGGAGGGGGAGATGGGTGAGAGTGGGTAACACACACATGAAACCAACAGCGAGGCACCTGCGCTAGTTTGAAAGCAAGTTGGAGTTGGACGCCATCAAGGCAAAGAGTGAAGATGGGAGGAGTCCTGATTAGACATGTGACAGGGGTGGTCCAATAAGGGGGGGGGGGGGGGGGGTTCAGTCTGGTTCAGTGTAAGGGGCCAGGGAGAGAGACAGCTTATCTTACCTATATGGGGAAAAAAGGGGGAGTGTTTGAATGAATTAGTTGGGTGTCTAAGAGCAGGCAGAATGCTACTGTGTTGATGTGATTTGATTGTGGTTGGCAATGGAGAAGTAGGGGTGTCATCTTTTTTAGAGTAGGAAAAAGTGGTTCAGTAGACGCTGAACTCCATCAACACACACACACAGACACGTGGACACGCACGCATTCGAACACGCGCACGTACAATAACACGCCAAAAAACGCTCACAGGCTCATCTAACATACAATAACACACCAAAAACGCTCACAGGCTCATCTAACATACAATAACACGCCAAAAACGCTCACAGGTTCATCTAACATACGAGCACTATCACACTAACACGGTCACAATCTATCAAAAACTGCCTTCACAACTGTGACAGTGTGCCAGCATTGTGAGAAGTTATTTTACAATAAAACAAAGATAAACAAGGGAATATGTATATAATCAATGAGGCTATTAGGCAATGATAAAGGGCAGGACAACCTGAACAACACAAGTGCCTTGTTTGTCTCTCACACACACACACACACACACACACACACACACATACCATTGTCAATTGATCACAGCTGTGCTATTGGTTCAATAATGCCGGTTGGGGTTATAGGAAGAGGAATAAAGGGCAATAAATCGACCTATAACCAGCTAATCCAAAATAAAAAACACGTGACTATCTCTTCCTTTCATGGTCGTATCTTGCATTTCTGCTTCCGACTGCATCCCACAAACATACAGACCTTGAGTGATGAATGGCCGCAATATCTTTCTTGCTCTAATGATAAAGGCATCTCTGTCTCTGTCTCCTGGAGAGAGGTGTATGACTGCTGAATGAAGCTGCAATAGACTTTAGGACAGTGTCTGTGTGGCTAATGTGGCTCCATTACTGGGCTGAACATCTCCTGCTGTCTTACAACAAGGATGCTGCTCTGTGTAATTATCAACTGCAGGACTCTGAGAATCAAAGAGAACTATCCTCCCTCGCGCTCCCACACACAGGAGGAGGGGGCAGTAATAACATGCTGTCATAGAGAGGAGAGTCCCCCCCCCACACACACACACACACACACAAACACACACACACACACACACACGGCACGCACATACTGGCACACATGTATACACGAACACACACTCGTGCATACAGTCACACACACACATGCACACGCAAAAGCACACGCACGCATGTATTCACAAACACACACACGCGCGCACACACACACACACACACACACACACACACACACACACACACACACACACTCACACTCAAACAAAGCGAGACTCAACCAGACAATTGCCCGACAATTACCATTCCGCCTCTAACTGTTAATTAACAGCGACACACACACACACACACACACACACACACACACACACACACACACACACACACACACACACACACATACACACACACAGAACAGTATTTGTAAAATAAGGATATACAGTATTATTGTACAAAAAAAGACATCCAGAGAGAGAGAGAGAGAGAGAGAGAGAGAGAGAGGGGGTACGAGCACATGCACGGAAGCACAGCGAGCGAGGGGGACAGGACAAGTCCACCACTGACGTCACAGCGAGACTGAGTCACAGGCCTGAGCGGACGGGACGGTAGGAGTAGGAGTAGGAGTAGGAGGAGGAGGCGGAGCAGTGGAGGGGCGGAGGTGCAGAGACCCACCTATCGGAGAGCGAGCGCCTACTGCCTAGAGAATACTGGCGGCTGTGTTGCCGGCTCGACCCCGAGCCCGAGTCGATATCGCTGCGCCCGTTGGCGGCCGAGTCTAAACTATCATAGTGTCTGGTAAGAGGAGGAGGAGGAGGAGGAGGGGGGGGGGAGGGAGGGAGGAGGGAGGAGGAGGAGGAGGGAAGAGGTTGGACAGGAGCATCAGTAGAGCTCAGAGCAAATCTTTTTTCCCCTGCGGCGGCTCCCTTACCACCCTGAGCCACGGCAATGAGCCTTTAGGCCCCTGGATGAAGCACTCACACGCAATATATATATTTCTATTCTTACCCATCAACTTCCCATACAATGAATATCATCCACTCATTGTAAGAAAAGAGGTCTCAAACTTCTGCGCCTCGTCGCACCTAAAATGCGTACACTTTAAACCGGTGTCTTCAAAATAAGTTCAGCGTATTTTAGTCTGGAGCCGATGAGTTTCTGATGCTTGCACACGAACGCACGCGCGTGTGCACGGTGCGTACGGCGCGCGCGCACACACAAAAGTGATGCACTACACACAGAAAGCCCCTATGTCTTTATTATGAGACCCGCGTACAAGAGAGCCCCGCGGCCAAGCGGGCTTATAATACACAATCAAGACGAGATCAGTGAGGATCGGTGAGGTTGGAGTGCGTCTGGACAGCCGTCTCTCTCTTTCGAGAGCGCGTGGACCGGGAACCGCCGACCGCCGTGTCGGTATAGCGACGGCGCAGAGTTTAAGGGGGAGTTTGGGTCGTTTTCGCCGTGTCTGGAGAAAAACGGAGCGGCGTGTGTAAAAAACGCCGAAGCGATGGGAGTATGGCTGCATACGTGGTGCATCGCTGTGTATATGCCTCTAAGTATGTATTTCAAATCATGCATCATAAGACACACGTTAAAAAAGACGGATTGGGTGGACTGTGACGTCATCGGTGGGGCCCTGGGAGGACGTCTTTTAAGGCCACCGCCATGACAGTCAGTAGGGAACCTGGAAATCTGGAAATCTGGAAATCAAGGCAAACCCAACCCCAAAACATACTCTAATGTCTTAATGGTAAGCATTAATAAAGCAATCATTTCATTATTGTCATTTCAAATTGAACTCAACCACACACTTTCCATTAAAGGAAATAAAACTATATATTGAGACATAAAAACAATGTAGGAAATGTAATGTTTTTGGTATTCATAGATGGAAGATGGGGATTTTAGAACAACTGCATTCGAAGAAAGTGAAGCCCAAATGGCTTCGCTGTTTAGCCATCAACGGCCATAGCTTAGTTTCCAACACAGCTCTCCGTCTCTAAGCTACGTTTCTATCTGTTCTCCAGCACCGCTGCGGTTCCAGAGGTGTGTGTTACCTCATGGCTCTGTGGTCGTAGTCCAGATGGTGGATGTCTTCGCCGTAGGAGTCCTGGGAGTGGGGGCCCCTCATCGGGTACTGGTGCATGGACGCGTTGGGCTGGGAGGTGGTGTAGTACGGAGGAGGGATGCTGTTACTGGTCTCGCTGCGGTAATCGCTGTCGCGGTCATCCACCGCGCTGTCGGGGTCTTCGTCTGTAGGAAAAAACGCGCGGGGCGATGAGGGTTGGCTGTGAAGGCTTTTCCATTGAAAGGTTTACTGTGATTGTTTTCAACATCCATGTCAATGGAGCACACTGAAGTGAAAGTAAGAGCTTAAGTTAAAGCTGTGATCTGTTCGCAGTTCAACCAAACTCTGTATCAAGTACCATTTCTTGCATGCAAAATAAGAATTGAGAAATACCGTGGGACCTTAGATAAGATTTTGTGCTACACTCACTCTGTTGATCACCCCACAGACTCCAATTACCTGCAGGAAAAGAAAGGACGCAGAGAAGTTAAACACATTACAGTTAAGAACAAATATATAGATATTGAACGATAGCGATGGCAACTATATGCACATCTTCCCAGGGTGTGAGATGAGAAAGAAAGAGCCAGAATGGCTAATCAAGAAAAGATTAGATCAAAGTAAATGTAGGAGTTGTGGACAGGGGGGGGGGGGGGGGATTAGTAGAGGCTAAACAGTCCTCAGCTGCTACTTCAACCAATAGTCCCTTAAACACTGTGTGACTCAGCCAAAATAAACACATGTTGGGGCAAGTACAAACACAAACACACACACGCAAACACAGATGCAATCCCTCGCTAACAGACTCGCTCACACACACACACACACACACACACACACACACACAGCTGCCTAGCTGCACGAGAGACCAAAGCCTCTGCACACGTATCGATGAGTCAAGTCTAAATAGTTGTCCAGCTGGTCCCTCTGACATCATCACCAGTCAGACAGACAGACAGACAGACAGACAGACAGACAGACAGACAGACAGACAGACAGACAGACAGACAGAGAGACAGACAGACAGGCAGGCAGATACCCCTGTGTTCAGGCATGGTCCCTCCCTCACATCCACCCTACCTCCCTCCCAATCTCCCTCCCTCCCGCCCAGCATCATTGTCTTCATGTCACGCCCGCCGTGCGTCGAACATACACACGCTGCCTGAACATGCGAGCAAAATCAGAGTGAGTCCTTCCATTCATTGTATATTGTACACATGGAGAAAACATCCCAATCATCCATATAAGAACGGTATACATTTCCACCAATCCGTGTCATTTCCTATTCATATTTAACAGTGTCTGTTTCATTTCAGTTGTTCCAGTTCCCAGTCTTGCCAATGACAACTCCCGTCACGGCACTGTAAAAACTCCTACCGTAAAAACTACTAGCCCTCAGTAAAAACTCTACTGGTGTGTTTCTTTTGGGGTATACCAAATCTAGTGTAGTTTCGCCAGTTGGACATATTGGTTTGAACATTTTCTGGTATTGTTTGTTTTATATATTTTTTGTATCTTTCCGGGAATTGCCAAGTGGAAACTCTGCATGGAGTCTCTCCATCTGCCTCCTGTATCTCTGCAATTGTCTCCCTACTGAGCAGACCGTATATTTTATCTGTCTGCCTCTTTTCAACCCTCCCTGTTAAATCCTGCTCTCAGTGAGACGGTAGGAGGAAGAGTGCACAAGACAAGAGTGCGCACTGGGAAGATAATGTAGGAGTCATGCGGAGGATTGAGTAGATGAGAGAGGAAAGAACAGAGGCACGGCACAAAGGATGTAAGACAGACAGGGCGGATGGAGCGAAGAGGATTGACTCAGATAGAGAGCATATGGATATTTTGTTTTGGCTAATTCTGCAATACTCACAGCACTGTGTGGATGGTGCATGCAGAGGTCTCTCCTGTTCTTCTTGGTAAGCATACTGTAAAGTTGGCAGAATAATCAGGTTAGGGATAATAAACAAGAGCTTCATCAACGTTGGCTTGAATTGTTGAAATGAATTCACATCTATTCAGATCCATCAGATGAAGAAATAAAAGGGGAGTAGGGTTGGCAGTGGAGGAGGTTGGTGCGGTATGGCGCAAGGTGGGTGGTGAAGAAGGGAGAAGATAAAATACAAACGAGAGGATAAATTCATCGCTTCTTTTGCCAAATCTATACCACTGACACCCAAGATCAATATGAACAAATCCACGAGAACTGAGGACAGAATCTATACGAATATGGACAGCCTTTTTTTAAGGAGCGTCTGGCATCTTGGAAATGCCAGCTGGGTCAGTCCATCTGACGTGACAAAAAAACAGCCTTCATAGAAAATTGTCAACATCGGGAAAGATATATACACATTTAGATTTGTTGGGATTAATATGCATTATTTGAGGATTCGCCCAAAAAAAGGGCACGCTGCTATAGAAATATGGGGAAAAGAAGACCAAAGCAAATGGGGGAGGGGAGATGAATGATTAAAAGCAGGAGGTCCATGGGGTCCGTGAAATGTAGGTAATGTGGGGGTTGGATGTAGCGAAAGGGAAGTACGGAGGCAGGTAAAGAAACCAGTTCTTACATCCTGGTCTCTCATGGCGTTGAGCTGTTCCAGTTTCTTGGCCCAGTATCTGGCCTCCTCCTCTGGAATATCTGCAGCAGCACACAATGCAAGTGTTGGAAACCACAATCCTCCACACCATTCACCACAATCCTCCACACTATTCACCACAATCCTCCACACTATTCACCACAATCCTCCACACCATTCACCACAAACCTCCACACTATTCACCACAATCCTCCACACCATTCACCATAATCCTCCACACTATTCACCACAATCCTCCACACTATTCACCACAATCCTCCACACTATTCACCACAATCCTCCACACTATTCACCACAATCCTCCACACTATTCACCATAATCCTCCACACTATTCACCATAATCCTCCACACCATTCACCATAATCCTCCACACTATTCACCACAATCCTCCACACCATTCACTACAATCCTCCACACTATTCACCACAATCCTCCACACTATTCACCACAATCCTCCATTGAAAGTCCACAAAAGACCTGCATTCCAAACATATCGTCTGCTAAGCCCGCGTGACAATAGCAGCACTGGCAGTGACGGCTGCAGTAATTGCCGTTTTCCTCCTCCTTTCTTTTTCCATTGGAGAACGAAGAGAAATATTTTCCCTGAAACACTAGAAGTGACACTTACACCCAACCGCCAGCACCTAGTTAACACAGCAGGGTGAGAAAAAAAGCGATCACGCTAGCACATGATGACAATACTATGGGGTAAAAAAGAGGCTTCCTCTAGTATTTTAAACATATATATAACAACCTATAGGGGACAATGCTGGTTGTTTCCGGAGAGGATAAGGGGATTAGGTACGATGGTATTTTACCTAGCGGCAGTTCAAAGCGAGTGTCAAGCAGCACCCTATGGAAGGTGGGGTCTTTGGTTCCACAAATCTCATTTTCAGCCATGATGGTGTTGGAGTCCAGGGTGAGCCACTGGCCCGGGCCATCCTGAGAGATAACGACAACAACAACCAGCATGATGAGACCATGGTCCATTGTTGCTGTAGCTGAGCCACTTATCTCTGAGACGGTGTTCGACACTTATGTCCATTTTTTTCCAATGGGAGCCGATCTTGGCAGCCTGTACCGTGCTAAAAATATAAACCGCGCCGCTGTGTAATGACCATGGAAAGGTATGACTTTGAGATGTTCCCACTTTGATTATCGTCTTTTAGTTTTCCCTCGACAAACACTGTGATTACCATAGCTACAGCACTGTTTCCAAGAAACAAAAAAAGTTGTAATTATATATTTCACATGCAGATTTCCTATAGCAATAACACATCATAAGCTTCATATAGGTGCCATATGTTCTATTCTATTCAATCGAATGGTGAATAATGTGCATGCTCATACCACAGCTGTCAACCTTGGGATTTTCTGGCGCCTCGCTTTGGGCCGTCCCACCACCCCTACTACACTGTCCACATACCCCTTACATTTAGACAAGGGTACACACAGCTGAATCCTAAAATCGCCACTTGGCAACCACTTGCTTTAAAATATCAGCGCAACACGGATTGGGTGGGGGGGACAGCGGGAGAGAAGGGTAAAATACGAGAGAATCCCGGGACGGTTGACAGGTATCGCTCATAATGGTGAACGTTGGAGGAGTGGAGGAGGTTGCGGGTACCTCATTTGATTGGCGTATGCTGTGCAGCGGGATCCATAGGGTGCCCACCATGGTGTCCCAGATCAGGCCTTTGTTCCATACCTCAACCGTCAGGCCCAGGTCCAAGCGGTTGATCTCGCTGCACAGGCCAGGATGGCGCCCGAGAAAGACAGCAGTGTTAGACACAGGAAGTAACATACACAGGCGAACACACAGTTGGATGGACTGAGGAGAGAGGGACACAACAGATAGGCAGACAGACTGGGGACATATGGACAGACAGACAAATACATCCACAGGGAGATGGCTGGACAGACATACAGCCATACAGACAGTCAGACAGACAGACAGGCAGGCAGACAGGCAGACAGATAGATAAATATAGGTGCATAATATACAGCTAGGGAGGAGGGGAGGACTTGATAAACAGTCCTGGCTCCTAAGCATCTTGGGGAGATTGCATCCCTCAAGCAACTCAGGAACCTAATAATAGCCACAGCTTTGATATGAAAGCATATCTTCTATTTTTCCAAAGCCAAGGAAATAATCTCGTAAATGGCTGACTGGGTTCCTGCTCGATGCCAGAAGAAGGCATGGACGAAGGCAGGGGAGACAACAGAGGAGGGAGAGTTTGAATCGTCGATTCATATTGTGATTCAAGGCAGATTGGGTTCACGACAACACGACCCATCTAATGTTCAGATGTTATATGCTTGGGCAGAACATCTGGATGTCTTTCTGCCTGTCCACGAGGTGGACTAGAGTCTGAGCTCTGCTAGAGCTTCTTAAAGCTGCTAAGGGCTTGGCTTTAATGCCGTCCCTCACACACACAAACACACACACACACACACACACACACACACACACACACACACACACACACACACAACACACACAGGGAGGGAGAGAGAGAAAAGAGAGAGAGATTTAAAGACAAGACAGACACAGCCTTTAGGCTGACAAAGCCACATTGCTAAAAGCCTCATGAGCTTCTGCTGCTCACTCTTTGGAAAGACCTGCTCTCCCCCAAGTGACTAACAAGTCCTTTCCGTATAGCAGCCTCACTGCTCTGCAGATAAATATATGGTAATTTTGCCACCATTATTTTGTGTTTTCAGATAGTAGTAGCAGTAGTAGTAGTGCAGACAGAGTATCTTCTCAAAACGTATCATCATTTAATAGGAACTTCCTCAAGCCTCAAGTTACACAACAGACTTCTTCTAATATAAACCAGAGGGAGAACCTATCTCGTCTTGTTTAGCCTAGATTCCTGAAGAAAACCCTGTGGTGATTGTCCATGGCTAGATGAGAGAGAGAGAGAGAGAGAGAGAGAGAGCCTCACAACATGAAGTCCTGCTCCCAGCATGGCTGGCTGCTGCGCACGGCGATGGTTGTGCTCTTGACATTCTGAACCTTCAGCGTCACGTATGTGTTGAACTTCTCTGTTGAACAAAAAAAAAAAATCAGCAAATGTGTGTTTGTGTGTGTGTGTGTTCAGTTCAATTAGCTTGTTAATTAGTGTTGTTAAGTACAGGTCAGCTGTGAATAAGTGGGACACATTTGCTCACCTTGCGGTCCATCGAGCTTGGCTTTCTTCACTAGAAAACAAAGGAGAAAATGCACCTAATTATTCAATCAAAGGACTTCCTGAGAACAACTAAACATGACTGCGATTCCGATGTGCATTAGATGTACCCGTGAGATGAGATGTACCTCATTTAGATTTGTGTCTCAAATCTACAATTTGAGACACAAATCTAAAAATACCCTGCAACATGCCAATACCAGAATGTGTCAATCTTATAGCTGACCTACTACAGTAAGGTGTGTATGTAGCGTCTGGTGTGTGTGTGTGTGGGGGGGGGGGCGTGCTTCACATCGCTGCAGGCCTTGTGTGTCTATAGCCCAGTGCGGGTGACTGACAGTAGCCTGGCATTTTAGAGGGAGCCCTGGGTTCCTTCCTCCGGTGCCAGAATGCCAGAATTTCAATATCAAAGGATGGATCGGCCCAGATGGACCTCTGACTGTCCAGAGTCAGAGGTCTACAAACCAGGGATTACCTCAATGAATTATGTGTGACCTATATTTGTCCAGATTTGTCATTAGCAGGGGTGAGTGTAGGAGTTAGCATGAAACAAAGGAAGCACCGTCTCTTCTCAAGGTGTCACTGTCGTCTCCTTAAGGAACCCCTGATCGTACCCAGAGACTTTTAAAGAGACAGCGGCAACAAAATCTCCATTCATTATTCATTTAATCCTGCCGGTGCGAGGCATCCTTAACTGTGGCATTAATATTCAAAGCCCCGTTTCTTTTATAATCCCCTTCCCTTGGTTGAATCTACATTTAACGGGAAGCAAAGTGGTAATCTGGGATCCTGAGAGGATATTCAAGGTAGCTTCTCTGAAGGACAGGCTGCAAAGGGACCAATGAAACAAAGAAACCCCATGCAGATGGTACCGGTTGAATGGATCATGGATCAATGGCTCAAGACATCTTTTTTGTGTACATTTTATCACATCTAATTCATCTAAAGCAACTATGGGAAATTCAGTCTGAGAACATAGAGTAGAGAGAATATATGCAATGCAGCTATGAAGAGAAGAGATGGGCAAAAGATTTGGCATTTAAAGAAATACAGGGCAAATTGCTATTCTTTTTTTTTTTATGAATAGCACCCATTCAATCATCAATGGTCTCATTTACTTGTCAATAACACATGCATCAAAACGATAGCCTCCAAATCAAGCACTCTGTCAAAATGTGGCAGCCGCTTTCATTCCCCAGCAGACCTGTGAGTAGTGGCTGGGGTGTCATGGAGAATGATTCAGGCATGTGAATCAGCCTGTGAGTCAGGAACACAGGAGCAGGCACCAGGGCATGTACTAAAAATAACCACATCTCAGTGTGATAGTATCAGACTTATTTAAAAAAAATAATCAGTTTGATTAGGAGGAGGTGGGAGGGAAAGCCCGCATGTAACTTAAGCCACGCCCAGATATTGGTATTGCCAACATGGCAGTAATCTTATCCTTTCAGGAATATGAAGAGGATCCCGTCGGATGTGAACAGACAAATCATCGCACATCACACCTCTTCACACACCTAAAATGACAAAAGATCTGTTCTCTCACTCTCTCTCTCTCTCTAACATCATGCTCTCCTCACTGTTGCCAACTCTGGATTCCCTCTGTCACTCAGTCATGCAGTCACTCCCAAAGACTCACCCCCCTGCCATGTGGAGGGTGTGCACGTGTGCGCTCTCTCTCTCTCTCTCTCTCTCTCTCTCTGTCTCTCTGTCTCTCTTGCTCCATTAATCTCTCTGTGCAGCCGAGCGCGGGCAGAGCGAGCCTCCATCCCCATAACTAAAAATAACCACTTCAGTGTCACCGGAGTGGATTGGGGAGGGTCGTGAGGGGGGAGTGTGTGTGTGTGTGCGTAGGGGGGGGGGAGTGGTGCCAGTGGAGGAGGATGCTTTCCGCTCACAGGCAAAAATACTAAACCAACACGGCTGTGACTGCAAGGTGGAGGCGGTGAGCAGGGGTGGAGAAATAAATCAAATATAGCAAAGTGGCACCAGGCACTCAACGGAAGGCGATGAATGCAGTTCTGCCGCCGCAATTGAAAGATCCTCATTTTCTGTCCATGGGCAGAGGCTGATGGTTGGCCACACAGTTAAATCAAGTCACATGTCTGGTGTTAAAGGGGGGGGGGGGCTCTTACTTTCATTGATTTTTCTATGAATAGTTTACAAGGACAGAGCACTTCAGAGCAAATGTACCGACAGCAGAAACAAACAATTAAGCGGATCATCTGATGAAGGAAAGGATGACTGAAGTGGATTCCGGCTAAAACATCAGTTGTGAATATCTTCACTTTCAGATTTTCATTGTACATTTGACATGAAGGTATAAATCACTAATTTGATAGACATCATCACATGATCCTTAAACACACGATCAACATCACATTGATCAGAAGTGTATAGGTTTCACTTTAACGTAACCATTTTCTATCATCCCACAACTAGCACACTACTTACTACTACTACTACAATATATGCTTAGGTGGAATAAATGCCGGTGAAAGATCATCTGGATTTAATTGCGTTAGCTGTATTCCTTGCAGTGGGAGATGCTGTACAACATACAGTGGAAGAGGCCTTGCATTCCCCTTGCGCACTTCAAACTGCTGCACTAATGAAAAGAATATGACTATTTATAGACTCACCAATAACTGAAGTCATTATTACAGCTAGAGAATGTGTTTGATGTGTTAATAAGACACAGGGAAAACACAGTGCTTGCTTAACAGGAATCAACGATGCATTCCTGATGTTAGACTGTAAAATGTGAATGTGGATTTATGGATGTGTTGCTCTGTGGGAGCGGTGGTGAAAGTTGTGATGGTTAGGGTGTGTGTGTGTGTGTGTGTGTGTGTGTGTGGGGGGGGGGGTATCCATACAATGGCTCTAATGCTCTACTGTGGGATAGGACATGAATATGCCCACCTGCTTGGCCTGCTCTCCTGACTTTGTTTGCTCATGATATCAAATTCTGGTTTAATGACATGAGGTTGCACAACGCTGTACGCACGCATGCACGCACAACTGCTTAAAAACAGGCAAGGTAATATGAGCCTATGAGGGCTTTTCCTTTGGGTATAAAGACGCAAACAGTCAACATCTTCACTTGCCTAAAAATCCTACTTACAGTATGAACCTGTCATAATCATTTTCGATAGTGGCAGTTAAACAAATAATAATAATCAGTGCAACAATCGATGTATTTACCCTAATAGAAGCCCATGTGAAAAAAATACATGTAAGTTAATAGGCTTGTTAAAATACAATTGCACTGTGACAACACACCCACATTAAAGCCCCTGGTGGCTATTTTACAGGTGGGTTCAGACTGAAGACACCGGAGACCCAGATCTCTGTTGACTTCCCCTCAGGAGGATAACACCAGACGTGAAGAAAACAACCAGCAGCCACACCACATGAACACAGTCACTCAAACCACGTCCAGCCAGTGCACACATTGAACACAAGCTGTGCTGCTACTACTTACTACTGCTTCTTTGGGGAAATGACACTGTAAGCACACGGTCCAGCAGCCTTTATAACGCACAGGCCTACAACTGGCACGCTTTCTCTATGCGCAATTACGCACGGGCAGCTGAGTGAAGTGAAAAAAATGCAACAATAGTCACGGAAAAAAATACTGAAATATCTAAACGCAATATTAACCGCGGGGAGCAAACGTCCGACGCTGTGAAAGTAAGAATGAACTTATGATACGATATCTAATGGATATCCCCACATTTAAACCGGAGCTGGACGAATACGGTTACAAGTAAAATTAGCCATTTGTCTTCTCAATTAGGTGTGTTTGGTGATTATTCTTTTTTTAATCAAACCCGATAGCTACAAACCGGGAAGCATTGATAACATCTCAAATCTTAGAAAAGTTAAAGTAACAACTCGTAAATGAAGCATAATGCACATGCAAGACAGCCCATCGCAGGCGCGGAGGGCTGTGGGGATGACCAGAGGGATGGACGGGCAAAGCAAGACACAGTGTACTTACCACCAACACACAGCAAGGACATCTCTTTAAATCAGCCTACAGTCGTTCACGAATTTCTTTCCCAGGAAAGGTTTTTTTCCCCTGTAATAACCTATATAACACCCGGTCTGCAACGGGGAAGTCTACCGTCACTTCTGCGCTTTGGCCCTTTACGCCTTGTCCCATTGATAGGAATAAAAAAAAATTGAATTCCTTTGTCGTGCCAAGACTTAACACGAGAGATACTGTTGTTTCAAATATGATTTATCTGCCGAAATGTATGACTATTTCCCCCCCCCCACCCCCTTATTCTCAGCTCTCCGCTCCCCGACACACAGCCATCTTGTTCAGCACCACTGCTGCGAGAACAGCTACTGAAAGTGACGTCAGCGCGGTGATGAGGATGCTGGGGGGGGGGGGGGGGGGGGGCTAAAGCTTTCTACTGGAAATACCTGGATATGGTGTAACCCATCACTTCCAGTAGCTCAACCCTACCCTGATCATTTATTAAAGATTATTCACTTAAAACAGCTGAGTGAATGGCAAACAATGTGATAAGGAGTGTACACATTAGAAATGAGAATGCCTATGAGATGCTTTTAATAGGATTAGGCTCACATGGGAATCCCTGAAACGTGTAGGGCTAATGTATTTCACATTATGGAAAGATAAGGCAGGTTATAGACCCGTCACATCTATGAACCTGAATTTGAACACTGAAAGTGGGCTACTGCTTCTGAAATGGGAAGTTAATGTTAGTGCCTATACGGTATAACGTTGCATGGAACAATAGCTACCTCTAGTGACGAAGCACATTAAACTCAGGTTTGTATGCATGTCTCAACACAGACAATGCATTGCAAAAAAGGCATTGTAAAAGAGACACAACGGCTCAGGAGCCTCAACATGTCATTTTAACAAATACTATAAACTAAATAACAAAAAACGATTGGTACACGCATTTTGTCGTTTGTTATCTCTCCCCTGTCGTGACTTCTGATGTCACTGGCTGTTTTAGTTCATGTTGTGAAGCTGATGATGTTGCTATATGTTTTTGTTTATATTTAATAGTTTTTTAACTGCAAAACCACCATTGACTGTTTTGATCTATTGGTCATGGTATATGAAATGATTGAGACACTAACAAGATTGAACTACATCACCATCATAACGCATACATGCACAGGAAAAGGGAACGCATTGAATGAACTCTAAAATTGCACAGACAAAATAACTATTATTTTATTACAAATAGATGCATTGAAAATGAATATGTTGACAGATGATACATGATACAAATAAACTTGACAAATAGAAATTCAGACAATCCCAAAGGATCTCATACATGACGTCAACAGCCGACCACTTTAATGTCCACAATCTCACAGGAATATCATATCAGCAACCCATAGGTTTAGTACAAACTGGTGAGCATTCACCTAGTTTTTTTTTTCCAATGTATGTTGCAGGTACTCCTCATCCATAAATTTGACGTGACACAGCGGACTCAAATATTGCTTGGCGGTATAGCCCTCAGGGACATATACCAACTATACATTAGTTCTCTACACTGATTAAAAGGGCTAAGCCTGTATTGAACAGACTGTGCACAGACTATGAAAATAGGTAACTGCTAATACCCAATACCACAAGCAGAGCTATAAAAAAGAAAAGAAAAAAAAGAAATCGTTTTTACATTTAGCGTGTTTTGTTTAGCAGCTCATCAGTTATAGCAAATCTTCTTTCCTCCATGAGCTGAACTGTGCATGCTTCCCAACCGACACACCGATGACGTATACTGACAAACAATGCTGTTCAACACACTCACATCTCATGTATGCAAAAACATGTTTGGAACGTTCTGCTATTGTCTCTGCAGTTATCCACAATGTTTAGCAGCACGGCACGGAAATGACCCAACACCCACAGTCGCTGATGCTGCTGCTGATGCTGCTGCCGCCTTCCCGATGGACTCGTAGGTGGACATTGTGGCTCAGCTCTCTTCATAGTTTCTCACTGAAATGATCATTAAAGCAGGCAATTAGTCTCAGCTGTATCTAAAATGTGAAAATGTGGGCGTTTATACAAGATTGGATGTACTGTGTACCGCTTATTCTACGTGAATCAATTAGCACTTAAGTTGTTGTTTTTTTATGAGTGAATCCCCTTCAATTTGGGGGAAAAGGGCCTTTGGTTACCTGTCCAGGTGAGACAGGACGTCCCGCACCTGGTTGAGCAAGGTGCGGTGCTTGACGGGGTTGCTCTCCAGCACTCCACTCAGACGGCTCAAGTAGGAGTCCAGAGAGCCCATGGATGGGGTTTCACCGGTGCCTGAGGAGAAACCATGTGGTTGTTTGTTTACCTTTGTCTGGAGGACAAATATTAAAAGGACAATACCAGCACGCCTGCCTTGAAAGTAAACAGTAGCAATATAGCACTTCGGTCTTTGTGATAACAGTACTTGCATGGCGATTAACTGTTGGGTTGTCCACAAACTCCGTACTGACCCACGCTCTGATTCGAAAGTGCTGTATTGCTATTGTTCACATTACATTACATGGCTCTTTGGCGGTATTCGTACAAGGAAGTCATTTTGACAAATGATATTGGTAACGGATGTTTTAGTGAAGTCAGGAGAAACGGTTACGATGGTTTGATCACCCAGCTCGGTATTCTCCTTTAAGTACCAGGTTTATTTTGTGGTCATTTGGCTTCTATGGAGACTCTGCAGCCTACATGTACACTAACCCTAAGGAAACTCTACAGCCTACATGTACACTAACCCTAAGGAAACTCTACAGCCTACATGTACACTAACCCTAAGGAGACTCTACAGCCTACATGTACACTAACCCTAAGGAAACTCTACAGCCTACATGTACACTAACCCTAAGGAGACTCTGCAGCCTACATATACACTAACCCCTACCTGCTCATTAACTGTATCTGCATTCACATGCCACTTTTGATAAAAGCGTTTTTTGATATTTTACTTACTTTCACTTTTCTAAAAGCTTGTTACACTTGTTACAATCAAGGTCATCAAGAGCAATTCTGTGGCAGACATCCTATAGAAAAAGGACCGGATGGTCTAGTGACCCAGCCAAAAGGTTCTGGGTTTGAAACCCATTGAGCAAGATGCCTAACCCTTAAATGGTCTGTAAGACATGTATCTTAATGCAATCAAATCCTTAATGGATAAAGGCATCTTCCAAATGACTGAAGAGTAAATGGTAAAAATGCGTTGTTCTTTTTTTTACAAAAATGTAATAAAACATGCTTTATTATTTCTGCTCACCTGGCAGGGCGACCGAGGAGAGGCTGCTGACCAGGGTGTGTTTGATGGCCAGCAGGTGCTTGTGGAGGGCCTGGGTGCGGAGCTCATCCTGGCCAAGCTCAGCCTCCAGCCGGTCCTTGGCACTGCACATGTCCTTGATGTGTCGCTGGAGCACGGCGTTCTGCTCCTCAAACTCCACGTTGGCCTTGCGTAGCCGCCGCAACTCAGCCTCGCGCGCTGGGGCCAGAGATGGAGAAAAGAGGTGGGAAAAAGGTAGGAATAAGTAAGCATAACATTGAAATCGACACATTCTGCACCTGGCTCTCTGTAAAGCACAGCCTACAAACAGCAGAGGATCCATTCAAGTTATTACCTTTATTTTGGTCCAGAAACTCTTCTGTGAAAATAGGGATATCAAACCTGCTGGACATGTCAGGAGCCTATAGAGCAAAATACATAAATACAATTTAGACATTTCTCAGCAAGGTCAAAGAAGCTACTGTACAACAATATAGAGTAGAAGAGGAAATGTACCCTTTGTATCGCTGAGCCTGAGCTTGTGTTGATGATCACAGAGGGTGGGTCCTCTGAACAGAGAAAACATAAGTTAGCATGCACTTACATTACATTTAGTCACTTAGCAGACACTTGTATCCAAAGTGACTAACAAGTGTGGTTGAGAACATGCAAAGCATACGACAAAAAATGGAAACAATTTAAACTGCTACAGGTTTCTAAAAACAACTGGACAAAGTACATAGAGTAGCTATAGGAATCAGAAAGACCAGCTTACTTTTTTTTATTTTCAACTTGATTTAAAAAGGTGCTATATATTTGAGAGCTATAACTTAAATATAATTAGTTTGAAATGCAATTGCCATCTATCAGCTATTAGTGAGAGAAATGCTCCGTGAAATCTCTGCTCCGGTTGACTGCTGCTGTATGAGACAATTTAGATTTTAGACGGGTCCCGGCTCATTTCTGATCAATCAAGACATCTCTTCCCCGATTGGTTGGGGTGATCCATCTTGTATGTCAATCACAAGTGCATGAAAGCAACACTCAATGGCGGAGGGAGAGAGAGGGCTACGAGGGAGGGGATGTTTTTTTGGGTTGTTCATTTTCAAAATATTCTGCCATTTTCTTCTCTTCTGCTCCGTCTCATTATAACCCTCAATTCTTACCGGTAGCACCATTAAGGATGACTCAAAACACAAGTCATTTTGTTTTAGGGATTTAGGGAAAGGGAGCAGAGATAACCGAATGGAATACCATCATGACATCAAGATGTGTTCACCTTTCTTGACCTTCTTGTCCTGGATCTTAGCACTAGTGATTTGATACGCCTCGCTCTGGTGATACTCCTTCAGGTCCCGGGCGTACTGAGCCTTCTCCCGCTCTGCCTCATCAAGGTAGCGCTGTGGGACAAACCCCATGTGGTCATACTTTATTGGTCACCAGCTACAGACATTTATAATATCCCACGCACAGTCAATCCATTCGGGTGAATAGCAATTTGGGAGACTAGCAACTATTGA
Source organism: Merluccius polli (assembly GCA_030340625.1). NCBI lineage: Eukaryota > Metazoa > Chordata > Actinopteri > Gadiformes > Merlucciidae > Merluccius > Merluccius polli. Next base: position 224,303 of record JAOPHQ010005989.1, read on the forward strand.
AAGACCTTCATTTAACCACAATAGATGAATCTATGTATAGTTAATGAGAGTATATTTGTATAGTGTAATTGTAGTATTGGTTATTATTTGGTTGTAAATCATCAACCAGATCCAACGGACAGGACATCAGATATATCCATTTTTCTATGCTGGAAGATTACCTGTTTGTCAGTAGGGACTAACCGACTCCACTCTGCCCCAAGTCTCTTCGTGATTTCCGGAAAAGGCAAATCAGGGTATTGGGCCCGCATCTGCTCTCGGCGTTCATTAAGGAACCGGACATAACCGGTGACCGGTGCTTTGGGACCGTTAGGAAGCACCTTCTTCCTTTTCTTTCCTTTTGGCCAACCTCTCTTCCTGGGCTGCAAATGTGGGATATTAACATTATTCATATTCATATTCATATTCATATTATTATATATTATTAATAATAATAATAATAATAATTATATATTATTAATAATAATATTAGGCGTATTATTATCATAAACAATATTATTATTATTATTATTATTGTTGTTGTTGTTGTTAATGCATTTTATTTAAGCCATTATACAAAACAGGCCTAGATCTGGTTTAGTACAGAAGAAATACCCCCCAAACAAACAAAAAAACAGAGGAGCCCCCAGCTCCAGCTCCTCCTCAGGAACGCAAGCATAATTAGCTTTTTCTTTTTCTTTTTTTATAAAAAGGGGTGAACTATTTGTAGTGAAATGAGGTGTGGGGTTAGGGTCCCAGTAATTACCTCATCGTGGACCGGGTCGGACGCGCCGGGCCCCTTGGACTGCGTGGCGTCGCCCTGCTCCTGCTTCACGCCTCCCATTCCCTGCGTCCCAGCCGCCACCAGACCGCCTCACTGGGACAACTGGGAGAGAAGAGGGAAAAAAAAAATAGGGCCGTTCATTTTTAAGGCGATGGGGGCCAACATTATGCAATATGCAATAGTGAAAACAATGACACTGGTGGTGCAGAGGAGCGCGAGAAAAATTAAAATAAACCTCCACATTTTTTTAAGGAACAGCCATCTTTTCAACGTTGTGCGTTGTTTTTTTTTATTTTTTATTATAACTAAACCTTTTTTTTTTCCTTTTAATTAAAGACTAGGTAGCAACTTCATCGCTAGGTGGGCTAGCCTAGCTGGCTGGCTGCAGGCTCGCACTAACGCTGTTCTGCATGGCACGTATAATAACGCACAATAGGTGAAAAACGGCGATCGACGTTTCTTACTGCGCGAGGGGGAAAAACCCGCACGAAAAACAACGACGGCGCGCGCTGCCCGGAAGCGGGACGGCCGTTCGCGGATCTCCGACGCGTTTTCTTCGTTAAAATAAAATCTTTATACTTTTCTATCTTAAAAAATGTTTATTACTTACCCCTATCATGAACCTCCCGGCCAAGCAGGAAGAGTGACTTCAACGCGATTGGCTGACGCGAGGCGTCGTCATGATTGGCTGTCCGCCCTCCACCATCCCGCCCTCATCACCACCTCCACCACCACCACCACCTTGGTATTGTTACACTTTTTACAAGGTCACATGGATATAACGCAGTTGTCATTTCCACTACTTTGTTTGAATGACAATATATTAACCATAACGCGCGTTAAGTGCACGTTAACGCATTTCGCAACGCATCTGTTTTCCATTTCAAGCACACCGACTTTTCGGGGAACGTTGTCGTTGAATGAATACGAGACGAGGGGGACAATATATCAAATATATATATCAAATATATATATATATAGTGCATTGAATTTAAACGTGTTCGCTTTTTCTCCACTTGCTCAACGTGTTGGGTTGGGGGGGGGCACACACCGCTGGACGTATCGTATAGTTGACGTTACGTATATTAATGGCGTCATGCTTCAACCGAACCCAGGGTATGTATCATGTTACGGTCTAATCGTGTACTCTGTGTGCCCCCGAGTCGCGTAAGAGAGAGAAAGAGACGGACTTCACCTCACCCCCCCCCCCCCCCCCCCCCCGACACACACACACACACACACACACACCCATCATCATCATCCCTCCCCCTTAAGCACGTCTTGCATGGCATTACGTTAGCACTTAGCATCCTAGCCTAGCTACCCGCTGCATGCTAGTAACGGGTTAAACCATTAAACGGTAGCGGTTGGGCGTCGTGCTGGAAACCGGTTCTGGGGACGTCCTCGCCGCGCCGGCAGCCATGCGTTGTTGTCGTCGTTGCACTTTTCGTCCGACAAATGTACTTATCGTTTAAGTACATTTGGCAACTTATCGTTAAGTCGCCTCGGACAAAAAAAGCCCCGAGTGTGAATGTAAAATGTAACTTAATGTTTTTCCAACGCCACATCTTCGACCATGCGTTAGTTATAGGAAGGACTTCGTTGTCGGCGAGGCCACACGGTCCGTATTGAAGTCGTCGGTGGGTGTACTTAACGACAAACACGTCAGTTCTAATAAGAGACAAAAAGGTCAACCGACGGTGAGCCCGAGGCAGTACAGACGTCGGGGAAAATAAGTGACATGTCACGGCATGACATGCAAACCAGTCGGACCGCCGCGTCACCCGAGGAGCCTCCCCGCCTCCCGTGGCGACGCGGCGCCGTCGGTACCGACCCACGGGTGTCGGTTGGGACACCTTGTGGGGGGGGATGGGGTTATTTGGACCAAAGGGAAAAAGGTCACCCAAGTAACACGCACATTCATGTAGGCCGCACGCATGGTTTATTTAAAAAACAAACGGGACGCCACATTGCCCTAGTCTAATTAGGCAAAGTTCATGCAGTGGTGCACAGACATGCAGCCTTCGTTAGTCATCAAGTTACGGTTGGAGACGTGGCAAACTCACTTGCGTAATTGCACTCCCTTTAAATTTTTCACAATGTCATCAGCAAATGTCTTACATCAAGTACAAACATGTTCTGTCTAACCCCCCCCCCCTTCCACAGAAAGTCTGGACAGCAATGCAATTTTTATTTTGTCCTTTATTTATGGTTTACCATTTTTTGCGTGATTTCAATCCATTTGGTAAACAGTGCTCATTATGATTTGTACAGTCCTGCTCCAACATGAAGGGAATTTAATGAAAGGGGTTGGGAATGAGAATGGTGGCGGCATCCGTTTACATTTTGTCCAGGAAGTGGTCCAAGGCAGGGATTCCTTCTTTGATGCCCTTGCGTTTGCGGATATCAGTGACGATGCCGAAAGGCTTGGTGGAGGCGTCCTGGGGGTCGCCAGGCATGACCTGCCAATGGTCGAAGACACACTGAGGGAAGGCCTGGCCACCGGTGTTGGAACGCAGATCGGCAGTGAAACCTTGAGAAAAGATACAGAGAAGAGGTCAAAGACTACTTCTAGACTATCCTACACAATGGTCAATGACTTGAATGTTGAATAAACAAACGTGTATATAAAAGCAACCATCTAACTTCTGCATTTACATTGGAGGAATACAGGCCGTTTCCACATATTTAAAGAAGGCGTTGCAGGATCGGGACCTACCGAAAGACTCATTTACAGGCAGATAGGCCTTCACAACGAAGATGGGGGTTCCCATGACATGACACTCCTCAAACACATGGCCACGTCTCCTGTTCAGCACACCATAGATGCCTCCAACCACGCTCTCTGGGCACTAAAGGTACAAGCACAGTCAACATTAGAACATAACAGACAAAATCAGAATGCCACTCTTCTCAGTGCTGGAGAGGGATGCGACTATTTGGACGAAGTCTGCTCAGCATGAGGGCAGGGTTTTAGCCGACACCGTAGCAAAGGTCCTGCCCATAGCAAACCCAATGTATTGCGGTGTACTCAAAGCGATGGCACGGTTCACCAAGTAATACTTACCAAGAGATTAGGATTGATTATCCAGGCCCATCAGATGACTGGCTGGTTTTAAATGCATTTTAGACATGTATACTGTAGGTGTCTCAGATCATTTGTTCCAAGTCATACCATAAATGATCTACATTGTTCATTTGTAATGCATACAAGGAGCCATCTGGCAAAATGTCAGTTTCAATATTAAGATTGCCCCAGCCAGCCAGTTAGCTAGCTAGCAGGACAGATGAGCTGCAATTTGTTTGCATCCGTGCGAACTTAAATTGCAGTCACACGTATAGCCAAATATCATAGTAACATCGCACATAGGTTTTTACACTCAATAACTTGGAGCCCATACCTGGATCTCCACAAGGTACACTGGCTCCATGAGTCTGGGCTCAGCCGTAAGCTGGCAAGCGTACAGCGCTCTACGGGCTGTGGGAATGATCTGGCCACCACCACGATGAATAGCATCAGTATGCAGGGAAACGTCATGGACGTCATAGCGGATGGCACGCATGTTCTCTTCACAGAGGACACCCTGTAGGAAGCAGAATAGCAACATCACAATACACATCTGATGTTGAGTGGTTCGAAACGCAAATTAACAGTAGTTTAGAATGTGCAGCACAAAGGTCTTTGCACTTTAACTAGCCAATATCACAATTTACACAAAAAAAAAAACCACGCACCTCCTTGGAGGCCCACTGGAAGCCAGCCACAACACTGTCCTTGATCTCGTTAAGGTACTGCACTCCCTTGGTTACATCCACCAGCAGATTGGGGCCGGTTCCGTCGGGTCCAAAGCACCAGATCTTACGGGCATCGGTGGCATCCCACTCGTATTTGTCTACAAGGTAACGAGCACGCAACTTGAGCTCCTGGCGGGCAGTCACGTCACCCTTCTCTATGTCCTCCGCCAGACCCTCGGGGAAGGGACGGGCCTTCATGAAGAGACGGTTGTGTTTGTTAGGTGACTTGGACAGACACATCTGGTTGGACTCCTCACTGACCGTCTCTCTGTAGGACACCACAGGGTCAGATTTCTGCACAAGAAAAAAAAAAGATCAAGTCACAAGCCACACTTTTTGTTTTTTTATAAATGGCATCTAATCTGTGTCCACTTTACCTTGAGGGGAATACAGGCGTGATCCTCCTCAAGATCCTTCAGGCAGATCTCCAGATGCAACTCCCCAGCTCCAGCAACAATGTGCTCTCCGGACTCTTCAATGATACACTGCACCATAGGGTCAGACTTCGCCAGACGCTTCAGGCCCTCCACAAGCTTGGGCAGATCAGAGGGGTTCTTTGCCTCTACAGCCACTCTCACCACAGGGGAGACACTGAACTTCATCACCCTCATGTTGTGGGCCTGCTCGTAAGTGGTGATGGTTCCAGTCTTGACAAGGAACTGATCCACTCCGACCAGACCAACAATGTTACCACATGGCACATCCTCAATGGGCTCAACATAACGACCCATCATGAGAATGGTCCTGGAAAAAGCACGTCAACGATGAACAACCATAACATTGGAAAAAAGCCCATCATACATTGCATAGACTTCAATGGTGCTGTAGGCAAGATTTAAAAGCCATTATTTGAGTCTGATTAGTTGTCATTAGCGAGTGAAATGCGCTGTGAGAATAGCCGTTTCAAGTTGACTGCGCATGCCTCTATGAGCCAATTTAGATTTTAGACCACTCCTGGCTCCTTTCTGACCAATCAGGGCATCTCGTCCGTGATTTGTTCAGGCAATCCCATCTTGCCCGTCAATCACAGGGGTGCAAAATTCACTTTTGTCCACTGGCCAAATGGCTAGTGAATGTTCAAATTTTACCAGCCACTCAATAGATTACCATTGTTTTTTGGTTGGTGAGTGAAGCAAAACAACCAGCCACTTCCATATTTTTGCAGCATTTGGCTGGTGCTAATTTTGTGCCCTGCTGGTACGTAAAATACAACACTTCTCAATGGTGAACAAATATAGCGAGGGAGGAAGCGGAGGTTTTTAAATGAAGTTTGAAAATCTTGCCCCCTTCAGCTCTTTCCTGCCCTCTTTACAACTCAAATTTTACCTACAGCACCTTAAATAGACTAAATGAATAGCGCAAACCTCTGAATCTGTTTAGTGTAGAGATCTTCCTTCTTTCCAGGGGTGAAGTTGGGTCCCATGATGCGCACCTTCAAGCCAGTGGAGACAGTGCCAGAGAAGACACGACCAAAAGCATAGAAGCGACCCTTGTCGGTTGTGGGTACCATCTTAGAAATGTACATCATCAAGGGGGCGCTGGAGTCACAGTTCTTGATACCTAAGGGACGAAAATGTCTACCGTCAATCCAGCTACAAGCCCACAAAACCATAACAAACCACAACTCCGGATTTATTTGGCAATTCTGGTGAACACCATAAAGTTACTCATTGTGCCACAAAGAAAGTTCATTTTAGAGGAAATTATACGACCCATCAATTCCAATCAAAATGATAACCGCTTCATACCCATGGCAGCTTCATCATCTCCAGGTCCTTCATAAAGCAGCTCACAACGGTACTTCTGGGCAGTGACAGGGGAAGGCAGGTGGATGGTGATCATCTGAAGGAGCGCCTCTCCGGCTGGCAGCCAGCGACGCATCACGGCCTTCAGCAGAGGCTTGCCCTCCTTTTCCTTGTCTTCAGAGTCAAGCTTGATGTCCAGCTTCTCCAACATGGAAGCTGCCTCTTCCTTCTTGAAGTTCATGATGGCATCAAACATCTACGAAAGAAAGGTTTATAATGTTGAAAACCTGACAAACAAGTCATCCATGTTAATCCAAGACATTTATCTACCATGCTCAGAGTCAAAGTTGTCATCACTGGACAATCAGGTCAAAGTGAAGAATGTTTATCTCATCACTTGCAGGCATTTCAGTTACATATTTACAGCACATACTACAGAAAGTAGAATTTGTGTAATCAATATGAAACAACATTACAGTGCAAATCTGCATAATAATGAATCTCATCACCTTGTAGATGGGTTCCAAGATGAGGTGAACAAAGGTACGGGACAGCTTGCCTTTAGGTCCATTGGCACTCTTGTGGAACTTGTTGGTTTCTGGGTCAAAGAACCTTTAAAGAACAGTGCATCAATTAAAGCTTCATTGCAAACAATGAACATGACTGGACTTGAGCTCAGTGTTGCAGCAAACATTTACCTATCACCCCACAGTTTCTTCATCATGTCCTCGACCTTCTTGCATCGCTCCTCTGGTGTCATCGTCGTGTTGCCCTTGGCAGCATACCGGGAGATGAACATCTCTGCAAACTGCTTGAGGGTGAACGCCCAACCGTGAAGTCCTGAGCCAAAGCCAACGGTTCCAATCACTGGATCGATCTGTGAGGGTGTGGGTAAAATGTTCAAGACTCAACCTACTGAAATTGTATTCATTGCATTTTCCTAGTTTGAAAAGTTTAGGTTCAAAAAGCTAACTACTCACAAAGATGTTGCCCATTGGGCCACCATCTTCTTCACCATAGGTGGAGATGATGACGTTGACTGACTCAATGATACGCTGGAAAGTCTGGTAAAGCCTCTCTGGCTCCAGCTGCAGCTCCAGCAGCGCACGGTCCATCTTGTTCATCATCAGCACCGGCTTGATGCGCTCAGCAATGGCCTGACGCAGTACAGTCTCAGTCTGAACACAGACACCTGTTTGAGAAATTTGATTTTATAGTTAGAGCCACATAACTATACTGCCAATCACTAATGCTGGATGAATAATATGCACAACTCATATTGACCCAGATTTATATGAATAGTGGCCTTTGACAATTGCCTTTTGTACGACCCATTGTCTTCCCTGGCACAATAGCAATACATGATGCAAAGGCTGCAAGTCAAAACTTTTGTCCTGTAGAAAGTAGTCACAGATCCTTTGTCCATCTGGTCAAAAGAACAGCTGATCTAGCTTCCATAGACAATGACAGAATCTCATAATCTTCACCCATGTTACCACAAAACGTCAACCGCAGCTTGCTTTAATGATAATTTAAACCAACTAATAGAAATGCATGCTACTCCTTTGGCAGTATTAATGCTCATCTCCCTTACCAGACACGCAGTCAACCACGACCAAGGCACCATCGGTGACACGGAGAGCCGCAGTCACTTCAGATGAGAAGTCAACGTGGCCAGGGGAGTCAATCAGATTGATCAGAAAGCCAGAGCCATTAATGCCTTGCTTGATGAAGGCCATGTCGTTTTCACTCAGCTCGTAGAACAGAGAAATGGCACTGCAGCAGGAAGCGATTAAAAAGCAGACGATTAGGCTTTGTCAGAAAGAACCAAGGCATCAGTTGCAGCGCTATATTTATTTACATTAGCGCATCCCAGTAAGGATAGTAAGGATGGACACTCACGTGGACTTGATGGTGATACAGCGCTCCTGTTCATCTTTGCGCGTATCCGTGAAACGGGTCTCACCGGCACGGGCCCCGGCGATGATACCAGCCTTCGACACCAGCGAGTCGGTCAAGGTTGACTTTCCGTGGTCAACGTGCGCAATGACGGACATGTTACGGATGTTTGCCTTTTTGTCCATGATGGCACGGATCTGGTCTACAGTAAAGTTCACCTGTTGGAATTACATATTTGATTAGGAGAAACAGGAATTGAAATGAATGTTTCAATATCAAAACGCAGTGACACATCGACAATACCCAGGTACCACTCCACTATAGTATAGTCCTCCAAGATGAATTCAAAAATGTGCAGCAAAAATTGCTGACTCCCCCTCGCTGGACGATTACGCCCGTTGCACATAGTGAACACCGCGCCGTTGGGGCCATTACTGGCGCAGCACTTCGAGATATTTGTCAGGATTTGGCAAAACGCAGCTGAAACAAAAACAATGCGTTCCCATTGCACCAAAAAGAAAGAAAAAAAAAAACACGCAGCGCAAATTAAAAGCCAACGCAGTATACGCAGTTGCCACAAAAGGCCTTAAAAAAAAAAAGGACCAAAAAAGGGCGTCATCGCCATTAGCATGGTACGGATGAGCAGCACGGTATTAAGACGTCTATATGCGACACTAGGGGGTCGAGGGGTATTCATGTGGGGGTAACACAAGAGGCTAACGGACATATGCCAAGTGACGAAGATGGGGGGGAACTGGGGTGATGATCGGGGGGAGGGAGAGAGAGACCGCAACCCGGTCTCAACCCGAACCGGCAAGACGTCATGACTAGGCCACGTGTACAGACTTTGAGCGAGATGCTAACGTCTTAGCACAGTCACACACAAAAAGGAAAAAAAGCAAAGTGACATAAACATCTGTCAAAAACATGACAACGAGCCACCATTTTAGCCCCTACGTAGTCGCCCTCGGTGTGGCGCAGGTACCAAAAATAAACAAAAACGGGGCTTCATCGTTTCCCTGTCGGCGTAAAAGTTTGGTTGTGCTGCCGCTGCGACAAACACGGCCAGACGGAAAACCTAGCAGCCGGCGAGCGTCGCCACACAGACACATACAACTAAAAAAACGCCTATAACCGGCTAAACCCACAGCTGCGTATAGACGACGTGTAGCCGGCATTACATTACGTATACGCCGAGACGACTACCAACTGAAAAAACACGTTGCTAGGCGAAAATTCCACATTTTGTGAGATAACGGGACGCCGCCGCGGTCGCCATTTTGTATAAACGCAGTATCCACAGCGGAAAACTAAGGAGCCCTCGGCACACATAAAAAAAAACCCAACCGCCGACATAAACATCGCCAAAGATGTTACACATCGGTCACGGAGACGGTAGGTGTAACAAAATCGTGGTTCGAACCTACCATTTTGGCGGATGGTTGTGGATTCGCTCGGCGGGGAGAAGAAGAATCCTGTGTTACACTGCCCACCTTACGAGGGCACAGGCAGGGAAAAGACCGCTGACGTCAACAAACGCACTTATATACCGGCGCCGTGGCGCTGCGCGTGGCGCCGCCGCTGCGATGTCAGAATGACTTGCGTTGCCTTGCAGCGCCCTAGATAAACAAACAAAAAGAAATCAACAGAGCAGTGACTTGACTTTGGATAGAAAAGTCTTTATTTATTTTTTATTTTGTATTAGCTTTTTTTTGGGGGGGGGGGGGGGGGTATGTTTAACACACACATAATAATAATAATAATAATAATAATAATAATAATAATAATAATAATAATAATAATAAATATATATATATATAAATATAAATATATAAATATATAAATATATATATATTTATATATATATTTATATATTTATTATTATTATTATTATTATTATTATTATTATTATTATTATTATTATTATTATTCATTTGATTTCCCATTTCCTCTCTAGCTGGGAAATGCGTACTTGTAGGTCTGCTCCTGCGCAGAGCAGCAGCACCCAGTGACCCCGCAGAGCGGTTCATTATATCTGGAAAAAGCTGATCCAGAGCGATATAACGAGAGGCGAGGCGTGTCACGTGACTTTCTCTCCAAGCTCAGTGTGGAGAGAAAGGCCTTCGCTGCATCACACTTGGATGCCAAAAAAACTGCCCAATGCTTTGTCAGAAAAGATCAGCAGTTGTTATAATGGCATGTGGCGCAAAGTGTTTACATGTTGGTAATGTGATGCACCTTTTAAAAAGGCTTGATCACGATTGCCCTGCTGAACTGGGAGCTGTAGCAGTAGCCAACCTACGTGGGTCATGTTACATGTTGTGCTTAAATAGATACATACCTTAGGGCTTATTTATAGGCCAATTCTCTTTCACGTAAGCTGCTAAATGTAATTAGCACTATTAATTATAGCCTCATCTCATATAGGCCTACATGTAAGGCATATGCTGCTTGTATAAAGATATAGCCCTGAATTTTATTTTACTTGAATAAACGATAAAACAAGACAATATAAAATGTGATTACAATAGTCATTGATAAAATAAACAGGGGAGAGAAGTCTACTCAAGTAGGCCTACTTTAACATAGTTGGCTATTGCATTTAAGTCAGATTGTAAATACTTTAGTGTACTTGCCATGGTTTATCAGGGGACTTCGTACTGTTAGGCAACTTTGCTAAATGTATTTTATCTTAGTAGCCTACAATGTAATACGCTATTTAACAAAAATGTTATTCCATACAAGCAATACAAACTTGTACAAAATTGTTAATAATGGGTTAATTTTCTAACTTGATAATTATGAGGCAACCACAACCCATAATCAAATGTTACGTTAATATTTAGAGGTTTGGTCAAACTTTACCTGGATAGTCTACAGTTGAGTATCAATTGAGTGTCAATTTAGTATCAGTTGAGTATCAACATTGTCTCAGTTTAGTGTCAGTCAGTACCGGCCCGCCCTATACACTGATTATGCAATTGCGCAGGGCCCCGCCAATCCTTTCTTGAATAAAGAAAGTTGCCCAATGTATAGATTGTTCTTACCACATTGTGGTAGTACGATACCAAGGGTTGTCATGTTGTCCTCCTAAAACCTAAAACTACTAAACCTAAATAATAGTTTAGGCCCCCTGTTTAGAGCCAGGCCTGGTGTCAGTTGACTCACTTGACATGTAAGCATTACGTATGCTGCTGCACATATATTAAATGTAGTGTTATCTGACTTAACTGAATGTTGTTATATAATCAACAACATGTCAAGTGAAAAGGAACTATCCATCTTCACACATGTTTTAGTTGTGTCAGGGGAGATTCAACTTGGTGTCTGGTGAGATTTGGTTCATTTCTACATATTTTCAATAGTTTCCCCTGACTTTGACTTGCATATCAATAGAATATCCATAATATTTCAAATCAATGTCTCCTGAGTGTCATTAAGTATTCAAATAAGTATCATATGATTATCACCAACAAAAAACCTGACACTCAACAGAATGTCATAAACTGTCTATAGTCTATCAGGCATAAACATTTTTATTGAAACTTTTATTGCAACAATTGACAAAAATGGGCAGCAGAGGTAAAAAAAGAAAGAAATATATAGATAAAAAGTTCTGGGATAAATAACAAAAGAACAAAAGATGTCACTGCTGCTATGTCAGAATGACTTGCTTTTGCAGTGCCCAGATCAACAAACACGCTCAGAGCAGAGACTTGATTTTGGATATAAAAGTATTTTCTTTTCTTTTTTTCTTTTCTTTTTTCTTTTTTCTTGTTTTTTTTTTTTTTTTTTTTTTTGGGGGGGGGGGGTATGTTTAACACACACACACACACATATATATATGTGTGTGTGTGTGTGTTAAACATACCCCCCTATATATATATATATATATATATATATATATATATATATATATATATATATATATATATATATATAGGACCTATACATATATATACTTTTACATATACTTTTATATGTTTATAATGTCTGGTTTGAAAACTTTCCCCGAAAAGAATTTCCCCAATGTGGGATTAATAAAGGATATCTTCTTCAAAAAGAACAAAAGATGCCGTTTTTTCAAGCCATGAAATTAAATGGGAGCAGTTGCTTCCCTTTTTTGAGTGACAACACCTTCTCGGAAATACTGGTTGAGCGAACAATCGTGTATTTGCAGCTGTGGCGGTAACTGCATTTCTAGACACTCCTACACGATTGAAAGCCACCCCATTTTCTTCTGCCTTTGCCAGGCCGCAAGGACCTTGCAGTACGGGCGGATTACATCAGCGACGTCCACCACTGGAACACATTATAAAACAACAACTAGAGTAGACAGTTACAGCAGGGATTGACAGGAAAGCTGAGCGATAGAGAGAGAGAGAGAGAGAGAGAGAGAGAGAGAGAGAGAGAGAGAGAGAGAGAGAGAGAGAGAGAGAGAGAGAGAGAGAGAGAGAGAGAGAGAGAGAGAGGCATGGCACCGGGCAGCGGCCTGACATGCTGCGGATGGGCATGGGGAGTAACGCTGGAGAACGGGCGTGGGGCGGACCTACAGGGAGCCAGTGACCTCCACTGGCTCCCTGTAGCAGCTCGCATCAGATTTAAGACAGTGGGGCTCCCTGTAGCAGCTGGCATCAGATTTCAGACAGTGGTAATGGCCTACAAGGCTGTCAATTAAACTGCCCCCCCCCCACCACCTCCAAGCAATGGTCAGACCCCACACCTCAGCTGGCTGGCTGATACCACCAACGCTAAGAGGTCACAAAGGTCGCTCAGCTAAGTCACAATGATTCTCTGTTTTTGCACTGCAGCTCCCTGCCGCTGTCAGACCAGGAGAGTCGCTCACCAGCTTCCTCAAGAGACTCAAGTCTCATTTGTTCGGAGTTCACATGGAAACCTCTTGTGCACTGATTGTTCGTACGTCCTGGCAATTAAATAGTACTTGGCATCATATAGCATCTTACCGTAGCTGTCCATGCTGTACAAGAAAGGATAGCTAAACCTTGCAATTATGGTGCACCAAATGTACTTCACTTCTTACACATTCACTCTTCCACTCACTCACTCACACACTCTGCATTGACTCACCCGTCCAGCCATCCTGCCACTTACTCACCCTTTGATCCATTCACCCACCCATGCACGCATACACATACATAATCACAACACCAACATTGGTGGGACTCGAACTCTGATCACCAACAGCTTTAACAACTGAACAACTTTTTTAATTGCTTATGAGTAACAATGGACTCCATAAGGTAATAATGATGAAAAAGTAGGCCTACTCATATTTAGTATCAAGTTATTTAACAATGTAGCCTACTATTACTGTAGTTATACTACTGAAATACTAATTTCAGAGGGCCTTTTTTTTTGTTGCTTTATGCCGACCTTGTTTACTTTTCATTACAGATCAATATGCTTGAATATCAGCCTAATATGCTACTCATGCTATACTATTCTCTTATTGGGATGATGCTGATTTTATATTTATATATAATATATAGGCCTATATATGTATTGTAGGCTACTCACCATTATGTATTTTACTCACTGTCTTTTTGTAGGATTAGGCCGACAGCAGAAAATTGCCAGCAGATGCGAATATGACCCTGCACCCAAGGCTGTTGCCAGGGCTTAGAAATTAGGGAGGTCATTTTTTAATTTAGACGTACTGCATTTATGGATAACAAACACAATATTGGCTGCTATACAGTACTTACGGAGCCCCTCTGGGGTCACATGTATGGAAGCAAATTAGTGCAAAAACCCCCCGGCTTTAAACAAATGTTGAATACAATTATTTTAATGTATTATCAAAGCAAATTAGTGCCTAAAAGCTCTGAATGTAAAATAATGTTGAATTCAATTCATTTGATTTTTTTTAAAATCTTTGAATATCATAGTTTTGAATTAGTTTGGTGTGAATTAAAACATTTACAGTTCACATCTAACAATGTAGCTTCCCAAAATACGATTGTTCAACATTAACAAGTAGGAAAATCCAAGTTGTAAAAATTAAAATTGTAAAAATTCAGATAAAAAATGTCAATCCGGGTTACTCAGGTTGAGCAACAGAACACCGATATAATGCATCCTGTGTATAACCAATCACAAAGCTTGGACCTGAGAACCCGGACTGACATTTTTTAATCTGAAGTTTTACAATTTAAATTTTAACTATTTTAATTTTACAACTTGAATTTTTAACATTTGTATTTTGGTAAGCTGAATTGTTAGATCTTTGTGGCACTAATCTGCATCCATACCCATGTTAGAATTAAAAACACTTGATGTGTAACCGTGCGGACGGTTTAGTTCCCTTTGTTCACTTCCGTCGTTAAGGAAGTGGATGATGACTGAATAACGAGCTCCTAGCTGCCCATGCTCCTCCCATCTCCCTGCTCCTCCCAGGTCATCACATTGGCTTGCTCCTCCCATCTCCTTGCTCCACCCAGGTCATCTCATTAGCTTGCTCCTCCCATCTCCCTGCTCCACCCAGGTCATCACATGAGCTGCACGCTGGTATGACGCCACTAGATGGCGCTACGACATTGTTTCCTATATCTAAATATAATCCATGTTGAAAGATACTATACCACCATGAACCATGTCAACTAATTCAGGAGCATCAAACCATCAGGATAATAATTATCTATAATTCCACCTATAATCTATGAAAGTACCTATAATCCCATTCTGTATAAACTCATGTAATATTACAATGATTTAAAACTGGCCTATGGTGGAGGTGGAAGTAGGTGTAGTTTACAAAATCCAATCTGATTCTAAGCATGTCTACACATTAGGGCCTCTTTCTCATTATTATTTCTCCATCCAACCAATACGTAATATAATCTACTTTAAATTAGATTATAATGTCGTTATATATATAACAGAGCTTGAGTTAGATGTATGAGGAAGGCAAGTCATGCTTATTTATATAGAGGCCTTCAAGCGGAAAGACCATTCAGGACTGCTTTATTGGCAGGAAAACAGTCACATTTTTAAGAACATCTAAAGGACAATCAATAAAAAGCAATTGTTTAAAAGAGACATGTAAAATACAAATATGAGAAGGTAAAATAATCCATATGCCAGTGCAGAAACGTTTTGATCCCTGATTTAAAAGTGTTGGGTGTATTCCAGATAGGCCTTTGTGGAGCATGAAAACTTAAAAGCTCCACCATGCTTGGTTGCAACCCTGGGAACAGGAAGCAGAAAGGGTCCCTGATGACCGGAGAGCTCTGTGTTCATAACACAGAAGCAGATCAGAGATGTAAAAGGGGGAATA
Organism: Merluccius polli; assembly: GCA_030340625.1. NCBI lineage: Eukaryota > Metazoa > Chordata > Actinopteri > Gadiformes > Merlucciidae > Merluccius > Merluccius polli. The sequence goes on from JAOPHQ010005989.1 coordinate 239,802, forward strand.
GACGCCTGCTGGAAATGCCTGCTTCTGCCCAAAAACTTTGCCCATCAACTCTTTACTGTGCCTATATAGGCTATATAGTAGCAACATACATATACATACACACACACACACACACATATATATATATATATATATATATATATATATATATATATATATATATATATATATATATATATATATATATATATATATAAACATTTTTTAAATTAATTATTTTTATTTTTATTTTTTTATATATTAAACAACAAATATATAAATCAGTGTGCACACAAAACCAACATGTCAGCTTCGGTTCACTAGTGGACCCAGGCACAGAACACAGACTCAGAGACAGATGACGGTAAGCAGATTTATTGCAATGAACATCCAACAAGATGAGATGGATGGAGATGGCGAGGAGGAAGCAGGCAGCAGGTGAGCAGGCTGGGACTCTGAAGAACAGAACACAAACAGGCGTTAAATCAATTTTAAAAACACAAGGAAACCAACATAGAGAATATAGAAATAGCACCGTGAGACAGCGCGTATCTATGGCAGACACAACAATATGGCGATGAGTGGGAGGAAAAAAGGCAAAGGGGTTGATATACTGGAGAGGTGATGAGCTGATGAATGACAGGTATGTTAGCTGAGGAGGTGATGAGCTGATTGAAGGCTGGTGAGGGATCCCGGTAAGCGGCAGGACAGGAACAAACACAGACAGACAGACAGACACAGACACAGACAGACAGACAGACACACACACACACACACACACACACACACACACACACACACACACACACACACACACACACACAAGGGTGTGGCCATGACACGAAAAGAGCCACACAGTAAAAAACAAGCCTGGAAAATTAGATACAAATTATAAAACATATTCAATAGAACTGCATACATAGCATTATACATGCTGCGTTCCTAATGTGTACATTGTCAATTCTCTCTGTTTAGGGCCATCACTACAAATAAGACCAACAACCGAACGCAACGAAGACATTGCTCAGAGAAAAATCAGCATGACTCAAATTAAATGCGACACATCGACCATAATGTGATTAATGGTGTCGACGTGCCGGTGTCCAAAACAGGAAAAGGTCTTTGAAAAAAACGATGAAATGATTTGATAAATCCGACGAGACTGGGTGGGCCAAAATCAGAAAACAAGTGACATAGGAGAACGCGCACAAACCCACACACACACACACACACACACATACACACGGTCACCATAATTTGAACACGTGTGATGGTGGTAATTACCTGTACTAACATGTGGAAAACAGTGTGAAATGTTCTAATTTACTCCATTGCACCTGAGCTTCCTGTTCAACCTGGTTTGAGTATAGGTCATGGGCGAGCCAGGAAGTGACCGGACACGATGACTGACAGGAGGAAATGACAGGCCACCCCTGGCTGAGTAATTGGCTATGGATTGAAACGACATGAGTCTTTCTAAACCGGACAGGTCTCTTCTTCCTCCTCATTCCTCTCCCCCCCCTGACACCAAACTGCGGGAAGGAGGTCTTGTCATTCAAGAAGAGGAGGCAACAAGCTCATTGCTCTTCTTCTGTTTAATTTGCCCATTGGGTGTTCTTTCTCATTGGAGTGACAGCGTATACGAGGAATGGGGTCTGACATCACTCACCGCTGTATTCCCTTATGAATCTCAAGTTTGCATTGGTCACCCTTGAAAAGGATTCTGAATCCATTGAATATCGATGGATTCTACCTGTATAAATAAAGGTTAAATAAATACAAAGTTCTACAGTCAAACGACAGCTTTATTACATTTGTCATCAGGTTTTTGACCAACGATGGGGGCGATAAATCTTTCCGCATGGAGCTATAATTATTGAGGGAAGTTGGTGCACTGATGTCAGTGAAATGAGTGTATGGGTGGACAAGGGCAGGAATTGAACTTTCTGAACCAGAGATGGGCAGTTGAAGTTATGCGGTATTCAGGAGGGCCGCTAGAGTGAAGAGGATGTCTGCCTTGAGACCAAAGACCTACATCCATTTGAAGTGTAACCACTAACCTGTGCTGAATAAAAACGTTACTTGACTGAAGACCCGACTCTTACAAAAATGATACACAAAGCTATGCCTGTTTTTTTTCGATTTTAGCTTGTTTTCTAACACAATGAAAACGATTATATTTCATTACAGAGGCTTTTTTTTCAAATTTCGATGGCAATGGCTGACTTATTTTATGGATCAAAGAGTTTTGTTCTCCACGGCCCCAGTCTGGTGACGGCAGTGTTGTCAGAAGTGCTTGTTTGAAACACAGGTGCACAGGGCACCCCAGGGGCTGTGTACTGTCTGCAGTGTTGTTCCCCATCTACACACTAATGAGATGCAGATCAAAGACTCTGCTACTCATCAGTATGAAATGGACTTGGTGGGCCCTCTGCAAGTAGGGGATGTAGTGAGGGGAAGGAAACACATTGATTTCTTGCTCAGTTGGTGTCTAGACAGTGCTCTTGTCATTAATGCAAAAAAACCCAACAACAAATAGTACAGCAACTGAAGTCCTCTCCCCGTATGACACAAAATAATAGCTTAGGACTAGACTGTTGAAATTGTTCACATACTTGTCCACTTTACTTGATAGTAGACGGTGCTTTAGCTGACTAAAGGCCATGCAATGGCTGTATATGGAATCTGAATATCTTGTGTAAGTAGAGGTATTTTAGAGTTGGTGATTGTGTTCTGACTTTAAATACAGTGTTTCTGCCTGAGCAGGAACACATTGGATGGTGCGGTGGCTTAAAGCAGCAATCAACCACACACACTCCTCATAATGGGATAGCCATGTTACACAGTGCAACTGCACACAAATCCACCTGACCTGTGTGTTTCAGTAGACACAGATACACATTTGTGAATATGTATTGAATGCTATATATCCATCCAATACATTTCTGACATTGGCCTCATAGTCTTTGTATCATACCATAATCTATGAACAAAATTAGTATTTCCATATGTGCTTGTGGAGGGTTTGAAGCTGTGAAGATCAATGACTATGATTGCATGTTGCCATGTTGCCTTACCCTATACTACACCAAGGAAAGGTCATCCATTGTTGCTCGCAACGTCAAAAAAAAAGGACAGTCATCAACTGCCCACTTTCCGCCTGGGTCGGTGTCAAAAGAGAGACGTAATGTATTTCAACCGACATATTCTTTGAGACTGTTGCGTGTAATTTGCGATACTTTCTGTCATGGTGGGATGATTGATTTAAAGAACAATTGTTTCGCCCCCTTCAACACTAATATGTACATGTTGAGCTTTAAAAAGCAGTCATTTTGCTGTGACCTTACACGTCCTCTGAATTGTGTTTGTAGCAAAACAATCGAAAAAGCCAACGCTATCAAAATAGCTGTGGAGAACGATCTAAAAAGACTGATAACGATTATGTTATCGTTCCCTGATGCTGCTGCTTCTGGGGATGAAGTGCAATCTCGAGGCCGCCTGCATTGTATTCAGCAAGGTGTGGCGTTGAAATTGTCCAATAAACTGTAATGTTGAATGTAACATCATGATAATTACTCATTTAAATTATTCTAATTTCTAATTTCCCTTATTATTGGGGTAATTATGATTACAATTTAAATGAAGAATTATCATGATAGATTATGATGAATGTAGTTGTTGACACACACATCTCTGTGGTTTTGTTCAATTATTTCAAATTCACTTTCTCTACTACTTCCTTCACATCTGGTAATATTAGTATATTTCAATTCCCCCTTGGGAATACAGACGGGGCCTTGAGGCTGGCGTGGTGTTGGGGTAGCGGTGGGTTGACGAGACACATAACACTGGAATGACAGCAGATGGGGAAGCGTTAGGCAGGAAAGTTTATAATAGAATGACGAAGCTAGATGATTGGCTGATTGAAGAATGATGAGGCAGAGCAGCTTGAGCGGGTGGTAGGTGATAGCTCCCAAGTGGGAGGAAGCTCTTCCTGATTGAACCGCTAAGAGCTTCATTTGTTTGAGTTCAAGTATTTTCCCCAAATTAATGCAATCCCAATGGTCTATGACTACCACTCCCCTTCATTGCCTCATAACCCCGAACCCTATTGATAGTGATAAATAAAATCATTAATTTAATAATTTTAAAAAAGTAAAATTAACTGTAGTAATAATACTAATAATACAAATAATGATGATAATGAGATACAACATTCTAAGAGCTCCTCAACCTTATTCCACGTAAATCAAGTATTCCTCTGGTATTTAATGTAGAACCATGCTGCTATAACTCTGTGTCGATTTTGATGCAAACTCAAGCTATGATGAACAGAGAGAGAAGCCATCTCATTTTCCTCCAGCTAGACTCTATTTCCAAAATAAACCCAGTTATCTAATATGTTAGTCTGGTGCTTGTAACCCTGCAGGTGACCTATGGGTCCCTACTGTATTTCATTTTATTATTTATTTTGCTTTGAATACAAATGAAGCTGCTATATAAGCATGAAGCTACTCCAATCCAATAGAGATTAAAAGTGAGCACTGTAGCCAATCACGTCATGTACTCTGTATCACATCCAGTTCACATGTCCATGTCTTCTTTTAAAGTCTTGAATTTTAGAAATCTATATATTTCAGATGTAAAGACCTCCACGCTTCACTATAACCCATTTGAGTGAATAACGCAATACAAATCTAAACACTTAGTGTGAATAATTAATTAATCAGCACTCGGTGCTTTCAAACATTTCACATGCTTTGCCTGGAGCGGGAGGGTGAAGTGAGGGCTTGGGGATGCTTGAATAGCAGCTGTGGGGTCACCAGAGCACCAGTTGTGTTTTTGAGAAATGTGGAGAGGCGAGGGACAAGTAATGTGCCCCCTTAATGGACACTCACTGCCTGTCTCCACTCAGTGTACAAAACCCAGCATGAATATGGAAAACACAATCGATCACCAAATTCATCCAGCCATATTTTTTCTAAATGATTATGTAAAACCAAAAAAAAAAGACCATTCTGACAGACGTTACACTTGCTCTGAAATTAAATAAATTAATCAAATCTGAAAGTTGGGCCATCTGTTGTGCATGTCAGTTGGAGTTTGGAAAAATTGAGAATCTGATGCACGGTGTGGCACAGATCGCCTTGTTTAACTAAAGAGAAGACAAGAGAACAGAATGAGACATAAACAAATGCACAAACACAGTGAACTGGCACACGGGAATCCTGATGTGACTTGACACCTCACAGCCTTGGAAAAAAATGTCATCAAAATTCGGCTTGGGACCATTCAAGGATTCACTGTTGATATTCTCCTATGAATAATAATGTCGATACAAGGTCACATGCATCGCCTATAGGCTTCTCTCGCTTGTATAAGACACCCAAGGTAATCGAAATCATGGCGGTCTGGACAATATTGTCATACGCTTTTTTCTTATTTTTTTCCAAAGCACACTGTGGGGGGGGCGTGGTGCATCAGCCGCAAGGGGGAGCTGTGGAGGGGGCTCGGGAGAGCCGCGCCAGGTGAGAGTGATTGGCACACCTGTATTCCATTGAAGCTAATCACTCTCTCCCTTTATAACGCAGTAGCGTGCTGGACCCGGGAGGACCGGACCCAGACACACGGTTGACCGACGGAGCCAGAGCTGGGCCTGCGGCGCCGTTGGGTGGATTACGCAACGCGATATCCGGAGGCAGTGCCGCTGCGCACCATCTCCGCAAAGAGTGTGGCACAGGCACTGTTTCAAGTTATCTCCCGAGTCGGGATCCCGAAAGAGATCCTGACTGACCAAGGCACACAATTTATGTCACGGACACTGGGAGAACTATACGGATTATTGGGCATCAAGTCAATTCGAACAAGTGTATACCACCCCCAAACGGACGGCCTCGTGGAGCGCCTGAATAAGACTTTGAAGTCCATGATCCGTAAGTTTGTGCACGAGGATAGTCGTAATTGGGATAGGTGGCTCTGTTGTTTGCAGTGCGCGAGGTACCCGAGGCCTCCACAGGATTTTCTCCCTTTGAACTACTGTTTGGCAGGACACCACGTGGGGTTTTGGACCTGGTTAAGGAAAGCTGGGAGGAGGGTCCGAGCCCGAGTAAGAACAATAGAGGAGCTAGGCTAAGACAATTTTCACAGGGAGATAAAGTGCTTGTATTGCTCCCTTCATCTAACTCCAAATTACTCGCCAAGTGGCAAGGACCCTTTGTGGTCACACGGCGAGTGGGTGACGTTGACTATGAGATTGTGCGTTGGGACAGGGGAGGGGCGACACAAATTTATCACCTCAACCTCCTTAAAGCGTGGAGAGAGGCGGAGCCTGTTTCTCTGGTGACGGCAATTGCAGAAAGAGATGAGTTGGGGCCGGAGGTACTAAAATCGACCAATCCTGCCTCGCTCCTTTGTGGGGACCAGCTCTCACCATCCCAGAGAGCAGACATAGACAGGTTGCAGCAACGTTATGCGGATGTGTTCTCCCCTCGGCCGGGACGTCCAAGCCTTATTCAACACCGGGTTGAGACTCACCCGGGTGTGACGGTGCGTTCACGGCCCTATCGGTTACCTGAGTTCAGGCAGATTTGAAAGCCATGGTGGAGATGGGGGTAATAGAATAGTCCAACAGTGCCTGGTGTAGCCCCATCGTTCTTGTGGGCAAGAAGGATGGGTCTATCCGGTTCTGTGTGGACTATCGCAAGGTGAATGAGGTTTCACGGTTCGATGCCTATCCTATGCCCCGGGTGGACGAACTTCTGGATCGCCTGGGCACGGCTCGTTTTTTTACGACGCTGGATTTAACCAAAGGCTACTGGCAGATTCCCTTATCTACCCAGGTGTCTGCGGTGCTCGAGTCACTGAGGCAGGCGGGGCTCACGGCCAATCCGAAGAAGTGTGCAGTTGGACGGAGGGAGGTACGGTATCTGGGGTACCACTTGGGCGGCGGGCAGGTGCGTCCGCAGGTAGATAAGACAGCATCGATTGCAGCCTGCCCAAGGCCCAAGACAAAAAAAGAGGTGCAGCGGTTTTTGGGGCTGGCCGGCTATTACCGGCGATTTATTCCAGACTTCGCGGAGCTGACCAGCCCCTTGACCGACCTCACCTGAAAGGGTGCCTCAGATCCGGTCCAGTGGACGGAGCAGTGCCAGGGGTCGCTTGAGAGGGTAAAGCAGGCCCTCTGTGGGGAGCCCCTCCTCCACACACCTAACTTCGCTGCCCGGTGTTGTACATCAGCCGGCAGCTCTCCGAAAGGGAGGCCAGGTACAGCACCGTGGAGAGGGAGTGCCTCGCCATCCGGTGGGTGGTCGATGCCCTGCGGTATTACCTGCTGGGGCGCCCATTCACCCTCTGCTCGGACCACGCTCCCCTCCAGTGGCTCCACTGTATGAAAGATGTTAACAACCGGATCACCCGGTGGTATCTGGCACTGCAGCCATTTAACTTCCGGGTGATCCATAGGCCGGGGGCGCAGATGGCTGTGGCCAACTTCCTCTCCCGTTCCCATGGGGAGGGGAGGGGGAGTGGGTTAGGCCGGATGGCTCCCCGGCCTAAATCAGGCGGTGGAGGTATGTGGGGGGGCGTGGTGCATCAGCCGCAAGGGGGAGCTGTGGAGGGGGCTCGGGAGAGCCGCGCCAGGTGAGAGTGATTGGCACACCTGTATTCCATTGAAGCTAATCACTCTCTCCCTTTATAACGCAGTAGCGCATAGACATATATACATAGACGCCTCATAGACTGACGCTGCCCGTTAGAGCTGACGTAGCAGCGCGGCCGCCATCTTGGTAGGGGGCCCAGTGCGCCCCCAGTGCATTCATTTCTATGGAGGAAGGCGTATCCCCAACTACAATAATAAGCATAACTCCCCGAATTTTTACCGGATTTTCACACGGTTTGGTTTGTTACAAATGGCAGAGATTTATTTATGATACAGGATGAATTTTTTTTATTTTTTTTTTTTTTTTAAATAATAAGAATTATTGTTCAATCTTACTTGTTAAAGGTAATCCCACGCGATCTGGTGTCAATACTGCGCCGTAAGCTGCACAACATACTGGCATAGCTTGCTCTCCCGTTGACTCCTATGCTAGACTAGAGTGAGGACTCCCTACCAATATGGCGGCGACGCTGGGTTACGTTCCATCACGTCATGAGGCGTCTATGTATATATGTCTATGCAGTAGCTTGCTGGACCCGGGAGGACCGGACCCAGACACACAGGTGACCGACGGAGCCAGAGCTGGGCCCGCGGCACCGTTGGTGTGCATGATCGTATATATTCTATGTTAATAAAACGTGTTCCAACCGTGAGCAGTGCGAGTTATTCCCCTACCCAGAACCCGTGGCATCGTACAACGCCACACACACATAATCCACAACAACGCCATATAGTGAGTATCGTCATTTCTAGGACCACTCGGAAAATGAAAGGTTGTGCTTGGGTTGGAAGCTTATAGGTGAATGGATACCGCGCAACACCTCGGATGATGCATTGGATGATGCCACTCAAACTAAGTACATTTCCTCTACGAAATAAATACATGTTTCTGTTATGATTTGGAAAAAAGTCAATCTGAAACATTTGTGTTAAAGCATACATTATCCACAACAACGCCATCAGGAATGTCAACATTTTTAGGACCTCTCAGCAAATGAAAGGTTGTGCATGGGTTTGGCGTTGATAGGTGGATAAGTGGACGTCCACAGTGGATGACTAGTGCTACTAGTCATGCACTGTGTTGTCACTGATCCCCAGCTACTGTGACAGCCATTGATTACGTGTTCTGGCAGGGAAAGCCACCTACCTACGATATAGCCACTTCCTTCAGTCTTCAGTGTAATAAAGCTCATATAAAAATATCATCTACTTGCATTCCGGAGAGGCTTAAGACAAGCTGTGTATGGGGGGAAAGGTCAGAGGTCAGCATTATATGCATTGAGAGGAGGAGAAATTGGACATCACAGGTATTTGTGACAACTTTGGACAGCCGTTGCAACAGGGATTTGTTTTCTAACGCTATCATACTGACTATCATCATGATGCCTGGCGCCATGTCGGGTTGTCAACAACCCGAGTATTGTAATATTGTTTTGTTCTAGCTGAGTAACTTAGCATATGGTAGTGGCTGTTTGCTGCAAGCGTGACACTCCCTGGGATGCAATTACCCCCCTGTACTTGATAGTGATGTAAGTTGATGACAGTCATCCTCTAGTCTTCATACTACCTGGAATCCACTTCCAGACATACAACATTTTCATGACCACCCAATTCGCTGTTTGAAAAGGAGCAGGGAAATGTGACCTTACAAGGCTGTGGTTTCACAGAAGCTATTACCCCATTGCAGTTTCCTTTTTTTTTCTTTTTTTCCTTGAGGGATAAGTTTTTCAATTGAGATGGGAATGCATTTGTAGTTTATTCATAATACAGTTTTTCTCCATTGCTTAGATGCATTTCTTGAAACTCTAACCTCATTCTCAAAACTGTAAGTGCAATTCTCAAAACAGTGAAACAATTTCTCTTAACACTAAACCACTCGTGAAAAAGAACCTATAACACTCAAAATGTTACCCACATGTGTCAAAACACACAGTCAGTAAATCGCTACAACAATGTCACCAAATGGACAGCACCTTTCGATCATTGCGTAAATCCTGACACTCAAAATTCGAATTATTCTCACTGGCCAGACGGTGTAGGCCTACATAGTGTTGCTGTCAATGTAAAGGACACACAAATATGAGAAAATACATCTTAGTAGGCTACTTTGTGTATTCATCACATTCGAAATCTCATTGGGCATTCAGTGTCTCCTCCCTGTTAGGCCACAGCACTTCATCAACATCACACCTGATGTCTTGCCTTTCAAGGCACAGAGGGAAAAACCTTCTGTCATCTCACAGCCATCGTCGGCAGTCCTCAACTGTGATGTCCTCACAACCAGCATTCATTGCATCCAGTAAAGCTAAATGTTTATGGGGCTGGTGATCATACACCTTCCACCTCCAAGCAAAAATGTTTTTTTAGTGTAAATTGGCTTGGGTGAATAGCATCCCATCCCAACCCAATTTGCACTTGTGGGATGGGATGGACAGCATGTGTTCTCCTTTACTCTTCAAAGTGACTCACTCCAATCACCCATCATGCTGGACTTCGCTTTTGTACAAACACAATGCTCATTGGACATAGTATTTAGCATGCAATGATTTACCCAATGAACAACTGTGTCAATGCGAGCTGGAAATGTACATAGCTGATTGAGAAAAGTACAATCTGTTTTGACTGGTATGTCATAATTGAATGAGAATTGCATCTACACAATGACAATTAATGGTGTGGGGTTTAGAGGCACTGTTGAGAGAATCAGGTTACACATTTAGTAATACACAATGACAACTAATGGTGTGGGGTTTAGAGGCACTGTTGAGAGAATCAGGTTACACATTTAGTAATTGTGTCTAAGCGATTGAGAAAAACTGTAACTCAATAAGCTCAAATATGGGTGAACGGGGCATTTCATTTTCTTTCACTTCAAATGTATTTCGACCAATCGTGATGCTGGGGGGCGGCGATCTGTAGACGCGTATTACATGGAATTGGTCTCTACTGGAAACAACCTGACCGGCAGAACCAAAACAAATCTGTTATGGTCAACCATTAATCTCGGCTCCAGAAGAGGACTGATAGCCAAAACGATAGCATCGTCTTCCCATTGTCGGTAATCCCTCCTTTGGCCAGCGCTGGTAAACATCCTGGTAAAACATCCTGTCCGTACACCATGTCCTTAGACAAAATGTCTGTAAAGGTTTAAACCTGTGTAGTATACATGGCCACTGTAGAAATACAAAGTTGTAAAAATCATCTTCTGAAACCTCCATCTTGCACTCGCAAATGAGTTATCGTCAGAAGAATATCTCCGTAACAAAACAGGAAACTGTGTAACTCGGCCACTAGCACTTTCTGGTTTTGGGCCACGCTGTGCAGTCTTCCCTTCTGAATCCGAGATTAGCCTTGCATAGCTTGCTTTATCTACATGTGTCCTTCCACGCCTGAAGAACGAACCGATCAACCTCCAGACTTCATTTGAGCATTCTTTGAAGCCATAACACGACAGCAAAAAAGAAAGATGTGATGGGGCAAGTTCATTTGACTTTCGAATTCCCACTGAAATCCCCTTTTTCATTCCCTTTTGCGTGTGTGTGTGTGTGTGTGTGTGTGTGTGTATGTGTGTGTGTGTGTTTGTGCATGTGAGAGACATGTACATGTGAATGCATGTGCCTTTCCTTGAGATCATTGCTGTCCCTTCATGTTGCTTCATATTTGATATATTTGATAGCGTATTTGGAAAACAGAGAGCATAAAACATTGAGGGGGCCAATCATACACTTACTAGCTCTTAAATCGCCATTTCAATCGAATAGCTCACACCACTGGCTTCTTTCATGTTGTAAAACTTATATTTAGGATCTACTCCACGACAGCCACATAGAATAATTGGATGTATTTTATGTGTTTCTTGTTGTTGTTGCTTAGACTGCAGGTGTAGCAACCCAGTCTCACATCAAAATGTATAGTAACTATGTTGGTCCACAGCACAAAATGTATTAGTTTCACAATAGCAGCTTAATCTTGACAAATAAATTCCACTTTTAAGGTTTTTGAAGTGTAAATGCAATCAATAAAGTAAAAAGCTGACGAAAAATTATGCCTGTCATAGCCCAACAGAAAGTGATGCAATTAGCAGGTGACCTAGGGGTTAAGGACACTTGGGAGCGAGCTAGAGCTCTGGGGTCTGTTTCATATGAAAGAGGGCCTCAAGGACATACAAGATTATCCATTTGGTGGCTCTAGCCTGACACGAAGAGATGCAATCCCTCACCAAGAGGTCAGCAGAAGGTAAAAAAACACACACCCATTCACCGAATGACTTGGGAGTAAGCTCATCTCACAATTTTAGAGCCGTTTTTGTGAAACTGATATGTTTTGTGCTGTGGACCGACGTACCTATTGCACATTTAGATGTGAGACCGAGCTGGGTAATCGAGAAATGTTCAAAGGCAAAGGTAAATTTAGCTGTGAAGAATTCCACGTGGATACCACAAATTCGATTCACAGCAGGAAAATGGTTGACCTACATTGCACAAGGACAGCCTCAGTCTTAGGCTGAAACCAACTTGGGAATCATTTTTGGTTTGATCAATTTCACACCTGTCGCAAAGTCCCTGACACTCTTACTGTAAATGCAACACTTCATGTTCGGGAAAAGCTGAAAATATAGATATATTGTTCGAGGGGTGTGAAATGAAAGAACATCAGGTTTTCCCTGAGTAGGAGGATCACCACATCCCCATAGTATTACTGTAATCATCAGTTTAGTTCTTGTTCTACAATTCTGTATGAATGAGTTAATCGTTATACTTAATCAGGATATATTTGTATGTATTTTATACACCGATAACAATGATATTTCTTCATGAACATATATTTTGTATTATTTCCTATGACTACTGCATGAAGTACAAGAGATAACAACAATGAGATTAGAATTAACCTTTTAATGCTTTGTCAATCAAACCTGCTGACGGCCTGAGGGAGAGGCCGGTGGCACTCCTCCTCCTCCTCCTCCTCCTCCTCCTCCTCCCTCTCTCCGGGGCCTGCCGCCCTGCGATAATTACGGCCCCAGACACGGGTGACACCGACCGTCACGATGGGCGGCGCGCGCACAGCGTCTGCCTGCCGTTTGCCTTCGCTCGTCTGATCCGTGCCTCCATTTCATGGCAAGCAACCAGATAAGGGTGTGAAACACTGGCTGGTATTTTAGCTCAACCTTTGTCCCCTTCCAGGGCTGGGAGATCCCTATCAGAGCCAGCGTAGCAATGAAAGGTCAGCATCACTGCACCAGCAAATGAGGCTCCCCCCCCATTTTCTCAGAGCTGTCTCAATTAGAGGCTACAACAAAATGTTATTTGTTGACTGCTGCTTATGTTCACAGCAGAGGGGCTTTCTATAGCGCTACGTCTACGTCTACCCGGCTAGAGTTGGTCATGACATGATCCTTGTTTTTGAGCCAGTTTTTAGATCTGTCTGTGTCTGTCTGTCTGTCTGTTTGTCAGTCAGTCAGTCAGTCAGTCAGTCAGTCAGTCAATTATTCAGTCAGTCAGTCAGTCAGTCAGTCTGTCTGTCTGCTTGTCGGCTGTCTGTATGTCTAGATTCAAGATTCAAAGGGCTTTATTGGCGTGGAAAATGCACAAAGCAGAAAACTATATCTATATATCTATGTATCTATCTATATAACTATCTATCTATCTTTCATAGTCTTTGTCTTATTAGAAGACATAAAACATCAAAGATCAAAGTAAATCACAAACAATATTTCGTACTTCTCCATTCTTTGTTCCAAGTGATGTTTATCCGGTTAAAAGTAGTACCAGTAGCATCGTCAAGATGAACATCCCGGCTTACGATCAAGCAATTGCCAGTAATGTGTTTGGTCTGATACAACATCTGTCTCTCGTTCATTATGCCTGAATCCTGGAAGCCTGGCATATCCGGGATGCATGGAGAGCACTAGAGCAGATGCCGAAGTGGGGCTAATACTTTCGTTATTTCATGCAGGGTGGAGTCATGCTGGTCTGTTGAGCCCGGAGAGAGAGCCTCCGAGTTAGTTCAGTTACCACTTGCCATGCCTTCAAATAGGCGCCGGGAGAGATAAGCACATTCCAATCCTCTGGGAGTGCAAACTGAATTTCATCATTGGTTCTTGAAGATACCGGCTTGACTTTGTTATTGGGTCTGACCTGAGGAGAAAGTGCCACATTTTGATTGGTTGGCTGAAAATATGCAGCCATTTGGTTTGGAAATGACTATGGGTGATGGATGACAATGACCCAGGAAATTGGAAAATGTCGTGGGAAAATTGTCATCGGTTATTTATTTTAACGACTGACCTTTTCTCGGTGTTCCCCTTATTTGTATTACCGTCGTGCCAAAGAAACAAACATTAAAAGACAATGACATTTGTTCACACCGCACCTATCTAATATGCAATATTAGCACAGGTGTTCGCTCACTCGAAGCGGCTTAGCTCTCTCTTAGATCTCTGAAAAGCAAAAACGCCCTGCGGGACGGTTACGTAATAATCTATGGCGCGGCGTGGGCCGGCTTTCGGGGGGCCTTTGATTGATGCTGCGTGGCATTAAACATGTCGCCATTATATACCACATCTACTGCCACGCAATTACCATTTCGTCGCTTGAAAGTAAAAACGGCTATACCTCTTCCTTGTCCGTACCTGGTAATGCTGCTAATGAGGGATAATTAAATAGCCCCAGAGCAGTGCATATATCTCAGGCTATGAATGGGCATTTAGAGAAAGGTCAAATCCGGGGGTCCTATGGGCGACCTTTATGCTCCAATTTCCTGTTCCAGTAGAGTTGGTATTGATCAGCAAGCCTGCTGTTGCCGGGGACAGTGTGAGCATGTACGTGTGGGAATGAGATCCCGGCTGGAAAATGCGCGCTCCCCTACTGGGAATTCCTTGTTAGACAGATTACCACGAATGCAGTCCTCTTAGTCAGTGTATACGTTATTACGGATAAATGTTTTAGGACGTGTGCGTGGACGGGGAAAGAAATAATGGCCCTAGGTTACTGTGTCCCTTGTCAAACATGAGAGGGAGATAGAGGGAGAGAGAGAGAGAGAGAGAGAGGGGGGGGGGGGGGGAATGGGAGTGGGAGTGTGTGTGTGTGAGATCATTAAAATAATCCTTTATGACGTCCAGCTCAGTAACAACATATCCTGGCTCTGGTTCGCTCCCTCACTCTCCCGCTGGCAGACAAATCATTTATGTTGAGCAGTCATCAGGTTGAGCCGTCCTTCGAACTTTAACTGATATTGGCACATTTCGTGCCGCCATGACAACTCAACGCGCTTTACAATTACAGATAAGCCCGTCGCCCCCCACTGCCCACCCACCCACACTTCACAAAAATCGACCGTGCCGTTGGCAATAGTGTAATACTTTAGTAGGTTAAGTGTCTCGTTCAAGGACTCCTTGACAGTATTTGGCAGGACGATCTGCAGGATAAACCAAAAATCCAATTGAGAGAAAACACCACTCCATACCACTTAAGCCTCTGCCACCCTCAATGTGGAAACACTACATTTTAATTAATCTAGAACTGACTATATCAATAATACCGATGTTGGGCTACACTTGAATAATGGAAGAAAATACTTTTGTTGAAGTGTTAGGTTACTTTGTGCAATACCAGCATACATGTTGGTCATTACTATTCCTTTCTGAGTAGACACAATGTGGGCGATGATGAGGAGCGCGATAGAGTCAAGTCCTTAATATCTGAATGGTCATTCATTCCAGTTTGGATGGATAATTTGAAAAGTCAAATGGCCTCCAACACATTCAGTGTCATCCAAAGAGGAACCTTTTTTCTGTGAATTGCAACGCGAGGCTTTTTCGCTCCCCGTTTATTTATTTACGTTTTTTAAAACCGCCCTTCGCCCTCTCAAAGGTTACGCTCGCGCAAGAATGTTGTTGCCGCGCGACTAACTTGCTTCGAGCGCACGCGCCTGATAAGCCGAGTGAGGCGACGTCGTCGATCTACGACGACGAGGAAGTCGTTTTGTGAGGTAGTTATTAAGGCGATAAGATAAGAGGCGTGTTGCCGTCGCCGCGGAATAGTGTTGTTGTTCCCAGCCAAGGAGAGTAATGGGAGGGTGGGAACGCAGGGGGCAGCGGCTGCAGCACCTCGGGAGGCGGAGGAGCCGCCGCGTATGGTGGCTCA
Organism: Merluccius polli; assembly: GCA_030340625.1. Lineage (NCBI taxonomy): Eukaryota > Metazoa > Chordata > Actinopteri > Gadiformes > Merlucciidae > Merluccius > Merluccius polli. Next base: position 255,582 of record JAOPHQ010005989.1, read on the forward strand.
ATCCGCCGCTTCGTCCAGGCGCTAAGCGTCAAGGTCAACCAAACATTAGAAGAAGCAAACTTTCCAGGAGGCAGCTATCCCTCCTCTGGTGAAAGCTCTGGTGGCTCTGACTTAATTGCTTGATTATTTATTAATTTATTTTCCAAAATGCCCAAGCCTGATACAAAATGGAGTTCTGAGTTTACTTTGTTGGATGCGAGAAGGCGAGGAAATAGCTGGGAATACATTACGATTGATTGACAACTAGGCAGACAAGTGGACTATGTATTATTTTTATGTCAAGTAAAAGTTTTCAGTAGCCTAAGTTTTCGAGAAGACACTCAAACTTGATAACCACAATGCGGCTTTTATGATTACAGAAAAGATTGATTCTCCACAGGAGAAGTCAACCCAACAGAACCTGCAGGATATATGTAGTTATTTATTTTGTACAATCCCGAGCTGTCCCGCTGTGCTAAAATATTGACACGGAAACATCCGTTTCCGTCGGGTCAGACATAGTGGCTCACAGACAACTGGGCAAAACAAAATGAGACCACAATCACACACAGCGTGTCTAGCTTCAAAACGCTACACGCAGATGTAGAAAATGTAGAAGTTTCAAGGTCTTGGTGTCATGGTAACATGAATTGCTTTATTGATAGAGCAAATCAGGGAGAACAAAGCCTTTTAATTGCTTTAAATAATTAAATAAACACAACAGGGGATTGTCCTGATGCTGAGTGAGCGGCAGAAGAGGAGGCTGTTGGCAATTCACATCCAAATTAAAAAAAGGTTTGAGATCACTCTTCTGAACCCCTAAACCAACTGTAACGCATCAGCTGTTCATTTAGTGGAAGAAATATGTAAAATAATACAACGCAAAATAGATTTTGAGGAAAAGACGCCTAGAGACAATTTCGAACTTCATACGATTTCAAAAAGACGCCACTTGACTTCAGCACCACTGACTGCTGGGGTCAAAGGGGACCCAGCTGCAAATGCCTCCACTCCTCCGGAGCTATAATGTCTCTCTACACGCTGAATCCAAGTGGCTGGCGGCTTTGGCAGGGAACAGTGTTATTACAAGCACATGCTGTGTGCACCTGGTGGTGCATCACAATACCGTCATTGGGGACAGTGGGACGACTCCTTGATTAAAGACTTATTTCACTTTGAGGTTCAGAAGGACTTTATCTATTCGTCTTTTCTGTCTTTCTGCCTTTCATTCTTCAAAGGCTACACAAATTGGAACTAACAACAATTCAATTAAAAACTTAAAAACGAACAATGGGGTGTGTGTGTGTGTGTGTGGGGGGGGGGGGGGGGGGGGGGTCTACAGCATTAACATTAAAGGGACTCCACTAATAGACTATTTGCTTTTTTAATTAACAGTTTTCGTCAGCAGGATGCTCAGATAATAACACGGTGTTCGGCTACTAAAGTAAGACGTTCAGCCCTGGGGATCATAGCTAGAGACGAGACCTCAAAACAAGTTGTGTTTGTTCTGTCGCTGTTGTGGCAGAGCTGAGAGCAAATTGCCCAGTCTAAGCTTCACTGAGAGATTTGCACAAAGTAGAAGTTTCCCAGCTTTATTGGGGACATGGGGGCGGGGGAGGGGGGCGGGCGATGAGCCGGTACATGCTTCCAGCGTCCTCACAATCAAAAGGCTTTAATTACGAGCAAAACCCACGCTTCACTGCATTTGGCCCTAGTGGATGCCAAATACATGCTTTGGGTAAATGAAGTTGGATGGATGTGCTTCCAGGTGCAGACAGCTTTGAGCGCCTTGCAACACGTTTTTTATTCATGTTAAGAGACCTGACATCCTCTAGGGAGAGCGTCACACGGCATGGCCACAGTCAGGGCGGCTCCTATCCAATCAGGGAGGTGTAAGTGGCCTTATTTTGGTCGCTGTGCACACAATGGCCGTGGGCCCATCGTCCAAGCGCACCTCCAAAGGACCTCACTTTATGTGGTGAATGGATTTTATTTTCTTTAAAAAAAGAAAAAACATCTACTGGAGCCGTCTATTTGTACACCTGAGTGTATCGCCGTTTGAACCCAGGGAAAAATATACGATGCCCTTTTTGAGACCATGCGGCTCTCAGCGCCAGGCCCAGCGTCTCATTCATATTCACGGTGGCTTGGCCGCCTCACGCATTCTCCCTCATGCATGTTTTCACACGGCGGACTATAGTCATGCCCCAATTACTCCGAATGTCTCTGGTTCATGGCTTTTATTGGGTTGTTGTTTACAAGTCACATCCACTGTGTCCACAAATACGACATACCACCGATACACCATGAATAGGACATAGAAAAGAAAAAAAAAGAAAATAGCTCAAAACATTATTGTTAACATTGTGGTGGTGGCGGCACAGAAGCAAAAATTGCACATCATTTGCACATCATTAGTATGACTGGCGTTCCTCTTTAGTGATAGAGCTGAACGTGTGAGAGAAAACGTATATTTGTACCTTCCCATTGCCCGTTAACGCCCGTTTTATGTGTATGTGCATGGTGTGTTAAGACATCTACTGCTGCAAATATCAAGACATCTTGATATTTTTTGCACACTACTTACACACAACAAATCCTATTATGCAGTAATAAGGGGCACTTTGTATTTGTGGAGCGTGTGTGGGTGATGGGTGGTTTACCGTTTGGTGGTTTACCAGCAGCCTCACCTGGCCGGAGTCAGATTGAATAGATTCTGGGTCTGGGTCAGGCTGCTTAAACCAGCCATCCACCACACACACACACTCCACAGTATTAAACTGTTTTTGTTGTGCTTTTTTTTGTACAAAAATAAAATCAATGCATACATGACAAGGGCAGCCAGTCTCCTATCAATTCATGATATCATATCATATTAAATAAATAAATATTAGAATCATCCAAAATATATACATATATATATATATATATATATATATATATATATGTATTTGATAATTTCTCATGCATTTGTTTCATATTATATTTGACAACTCTATCAATGAGTCATAAAATGACGACAGGAAGACCTGGTGCAGAGAGAAATGCATGAGATATATATATATATAACGAGAGAGAGCGAGAACGAGAGAGAAAGAGACACACAAACCGAGAGATAGAGAGAGAGAGAGAGAGAGAGAGAGAGAGAGAGAGAGAGAGAGAGAGAGAGAGAGAGAGAGAGAGAGTACAGAAAAAAGTGGGGCACATCCCAATAGGTATTCCTTCATGATTATGTACCTTCTGTCAGTCAAAAAGTGCTTGCATGTTTTCTCTGTTGATCAGGGAGACGGTGAACTACAGAACCCGGCTAATAAACAACGTCACGTCCATGTTTTGGACCGTGGCCAGTCTCTCTCTCTCACCATCTAGCTCACTGAATCACTCCCTATCTCACTCGCTCCACACTCACTCATTTACTCCCTCAGTCACTTAGTCAATCTCTCACTCACCTACTCTCTCATGCTCATGCTCACTCACTCACTCGTTTTCTCTCTCTCTCTCTCTCTCTCTCTCTCTCTCTCTCTCTCTCTCTCTCTCTAGCTCTCACTTACTCACATTCACTCATCACTCTGTCCCTCTCTCCCTGGGTCCTGCGTGAGTGAGTGAGTGTTTAGACATCCATCTGGACCAGCACCAGGACCGGCGGTGCCTCGGCCACCTTGGCCCTGCGTGGCAGCAGGTGAGCCAGGCTCCTGAAGGACGGCGTGGAGCGGAAGAGCAGCTCCTTGAGACCGGCCCTGAACTCCTGCCGGACCAGGCAGTACAGCACCGGGTTCAGGCTGCTGTTGGTGTACGCCAAGCACACCGTCAGCGGGAAGGCGTAGGCCTGCGCGTTGTAGAACGCCTTGCTGAAGGGCACCAGGTCAAACTTGATGAGCACGGCCCACAGCGTCAGCGCCTGGTTGGGCAGCCAGCACAGGAAGAAGGACAGCACCACGATGGCCACCGACTTGGTGACTTTGGAGCAGCGCTTGTGCCGGCACTGCTCCCCCTCGGGCCCGCTGGCGCCGGCCACGCGGCGGCTCAGCACGAAGCGCAGCAGCAGCAGGTAGCACGCCGTGATGACGACCAGCGGGAGGAGGAAGCCCAGCAGCACCTTCTGCAGCTGGTACAGCCCCAGCAGCATCTGGTGGTCCCAGTGGCCCGAGTCCGGGAAGCGCAGCAGGCAGAGCTCCTCGTCCGACATCTGGGCCGTGGTGGAGTAGACGGCGTGGGGCAGCGTGGCCAGCAGGGACACGGCCCAGATCCCCAGGCTGGTCCACTTGGCCCGGGTGGCGGCCGCCTGCCGGCTGTGCATCTTCAGCGCCGAGGAGATGGAGTAGTAGCGCGCGGCGCTCATGGCGGTGAGGAAGAAGACGCTGGCGTACATGTTCATGGTGGTGACGGAGCTGATGATCTTGCACATCACCTGGCCAAAGGGCCAGCGGAAGTCCAGGGCGGTGTCCACCGCCCAGAAGGGCAGCGTCAGGACAAACTGCAGGTCGGTGACGGCCAAGCCCATCACCAAGCAGTTGATGGACGACTGCTTCTGCCGGTGGCGCGAGTGCAGCAGGTAGAGCGCCAGCGCGTTGCCCACCAGACCCAGCGCGCACACCACGGAGTAGATGAGGGCAATCAGCACCCGCACGGCCATGCTGGAGCCGTCGCCCTGCAGCTCCAAGATGGACTCCCTGGTGAGCAGCTCCAGCCAGCAGTCCAGCGAGAGGTTGGCCGATATACCGCCGCTGCAGTTGGCAAGTCCTCCGCCGTCGTCCAGCCTGAGGAACTGCTTCTCCCACAGTTCAGGACCTGGCATGTGAACCCCACTCTGATTCAGCTGCATGACGGCTGGGCTGGCCGGCTGACTCAGACACCCTCTTGTGTGGCAAAAGTTAAAGACGTGCAAGTAGATGAGGAGAAAACGTGTCCAAGGAAGAAAAACATATTGGCTGTGGTCATTTTTAGGAAAAAAATCCCCTGCTTTTTTTTTTTTTTGTGTCCTTTTTTTCTTTTTAAACAAACGCGGTGAGGTCCGTGCTGCACAGACACAGTGCTATCTTCACTCGCTCTCCATCCTCCTCCATCTGACATCCCCTGTTGCGCGCCGCGTGCTTTTTATACGTCCGACGGCGGCGCGCAAAGCTCAGCCTCGCCATCGGTGCGCGCAGGGTGATATCACGGAGTGAACGCAGCATCCGTTTTGGAGGAGACACCAGGTCTGGAAAAAAAAAGTCGGAACTGAATGAAATGCATGGTGACAACACCGGCCGTGCAGAGATAATCATGTGTTTTGCTGTGTCGGTTTGGGTCATCGCAGCCAGAGAGTCCGTGGCGCAACCTGACAACCAACGTTGCGCAAACAACGGCGCGCGTAAAGAATAACAATATGGGAATAGTTTCCTTTCCTTTTCCATTTTCACCAGTTTTTTGTTTTTGTTTTTTGTTTTTTAATCAGACTGCTTTGCGTTTGCTTATAGGTGACTCGATGGCAAATAAAAGTGTTCAGCTCCTCCTAGAAAAATAAAGTTATTTGCTTACTGAATAGTCGGTGATGACTAATTGAATAGTGGTATAAAAAGGCTCCGGGGGTGGGGGGTCGGGGTCGGGGGGGTAGTGTGGGTGTATTATAGCCTACTTGCTATCTCTGTGCAATGAAGGAATTCATAACATGGCAGGAGGCTCACATATTGAAGGTATTTATCTATTTGCAACGTTTTCGCAGAGGATTTACGCCTCAACACAATCACAAACAAACCCACACAATGTGAACATGCGTATTTCACAGTTCACATGTTTACTTACTGTAATGGACACTTCAATGGACATATAGAGGGTGAGATTAAATTAATAAGAAATTGTTCTTTGCAGCCAGATGAAAGCAGAATGTATCAAATCATGATACGCTCGTGCGCTACAGGCCATCGCACCTTATTTTAAATGATAAAACACTGAGGCAAACAACATGTCATGTATAATTTACATATCAGACATGGTTTACTCCTACTGGGCCAGACAATGTGTAGTAACGGCCTTGATCCTTCGGTCTGGAAGAAAGAAAGTATTATTGACCAAATTAAAAAGACATGCCTGGATGATGGAAAATTAATCCTGTTCCCTTAATCTGCCGCGTGACTCAGTGCTTGTCTTCTTAGGCAAACACAAGCCACACACACGTTCAAGGTGCCAGCATGCATGGCTAATGCTGGGAGTGTTTAAACATTAGTGACATTATGAAAGCCTATGACATTATCAAAGCCTATGCAAAAAAAAAAAACAACTTTGCAATTATTCTGTGTTTGTATTTCCTGGCTCTTACTTTGATATTCTGCGCTTAGTATTTTCAAACGTATCTCTGTTGTATACCAATGTGTTAACTTAGCAATTGGTATGCTTGAAACTTGTTCTTGTGACATCCTCACTCTCTCTTACTGATAGCCATTTACCGTTGCACTTTTTTTTTTAAACAAATGTAGGCCTACTTATTGTAAGACGTACGCGTCTGCTGAATGCCCTTAAATGTAAAATGTCAATGTATGCAAATGCTAGGCTATTGAATAGAAGTACATAGCGGCAGTAAATCAAAAATAAAAAACAACCGCAACAATCACGTATGTGTAACTATCAATTACTAACTCTAATGAACACATCCATCCATAAAGGCCGAAAGGAAAAACGTGCGCTGCCTGCTGCACAAAGCAACATGCGCGCAATTCATGCCGTGTCTGAATGTCGCATGAACGCATCTCGCTGCACAATGAGCGGGTGGATAATTGTCAGTACAGACACAGTACCCATGAATCATAGCTACCCACGTCAGCAGCCTGCCCAGATGAAGCGTATTGACAAGCCTGGCTTTGCAATACTTTTTTTTACTTGTTTTTTACAAACCAACGTGGCAACAGGCGCAAAACACTGGCCTAGGGCAACACAACGGCAGCCGTCAATCACACACACACACACACACACACACACACACACACACACGCACGCACGTACGCACGCACACACACACACACACACACACACACACACACACACACACACACACACACACACACACACACACACACACACACACACACAGACCTGTCTGGGAGTGATTAGTATGCCAGGATGGACGTGCAGAAGTTGAAGCTGTTTGGTTGGTGTGTTTTCCGGGGGATGGGATACCGCTGTGCGCCGCTTATCCACAGCTGTACGCACAGCTACACACACACACACACGCACACGCACACACACAGGCGCACAGCACAGGCGCGCGCGCACACCAGCACAGACTCCATCTGACGCTACACTACACACACTACACTCACACACACTCACACTCACACACACACACACACACACACACACACACACACACACACACACACACACACACACACACACACACACACAACGGCTCAAGGGGGGTGTGTGTGGGGGGAGGGTGGGTTGGTGTGTGTGTGTGTGTGTGTGTGTGTGTGTGTGTGGAGGTGTGGAGGTGTGGTGGGGTTGGCTCTGGTAAAAAGAGATTCGTCCCCCTCTGTCGGAGACGTGCGGAAGACAATTTCCGTTTAGTTCCGCTCGGCTGTATTATATTATACCACGTATTAACGTCCAGTTTATCTGAGCTCATCTGTGCGGCCTCAGTTACCGTAATTACACTATGACGACCACGTGATCCCTGATCACGTCATATACGTCTTCTCCATCCTGCGTCTCTCTTTTTAGCAGCATTGTTCCTTTAAGCCTGGCGTGGGGAGACCTGAGGCCTGACCACGGCAGCCCCCTTTCATCAACACTGCGAACAAAATCAATGTGGCGCAACATGTGGAAAAAAACAAAAACAAAAAAAACGTTGATAGTGAAACGGGTTTTCCACAGTTTTCCGCTCAAATGCATCGACACCATTCATCAAGCGTTTCTCATTACGATCCCTCATCCCCGTGGCCGTTGACGTGTTATCTTTCATTGCGTTGCGTTCATCGCCCATCGGTTGTTTGATGTAGTAGGGCTGTTAAACGTGATTCTGGCGTAGGCCTATTGTGCACAACAATGCATGCATGCACGCCTTAAACGTCATTCTGATGTAGGCATAACTAATTCAACTTTCACTGATAACTATAAATGAAACATGCGTTTAATTAAAGATATGTTGATGTAAATATTATAGCCTATATATTTACACCATCACACCACTACGGTATGTTTGTTGTTATCTTCTTCACACATGAACAGCCTACCCCCGGATATATTATGTTTAATATAAGGCTGTCAAAGTTAACGCGTTATTAACGAGTTAACGCAACATGGTGTTAACGGCACTATTTTTTAAACGCGCGATTAACGCTGTGACATTTGAACCTCGGGCCACTCCGTAGCTCGGGAAATCAGGAAGCAATGCACACGAGGTCGATGCCGCAAACAAACTACACAACACGTTCTCATCCCAACTCGTAATATACCGACGATTAGTCACGCCACTAGACGTCTGACATTGACGCAAAAGGTCCCCTCCCGCGTCTGTGTGAAACGATCTGGGGGTTCTCATAAACCCGTTCGCGGTGGTAAGAGACGAGCAGAGTCTACAGCGTCCACACAGACGCGGGAGGGTACCTTTTGCGTCAATGTCAGACGTCTAGGGGCGTGACTAATCGTCGGTGACTAATCGAGAACGGGCTGAACTACAACCCCGTGAGCAGTAATGGATAAAAAATGGGGGGGGGGCGCGATTGTAACACACCGCCTCCGGTTAGGACAAATTACTTTATTTTTTATTTTTTATGACAGTCCTGGGCCGGCCCAAAGATGTGCATCGGGCATACCGGGCAATTGCCCAGTATGCCCGATGGCCAGTCCACCCCTGCCCGGCGCCCCCTCGCATGAAGCAAACCACGCTGGATCATTTAAAAGGGAAACAGCTGGACAACTCTACAAGCCGCAAACACTTTATTTATTTTAAATTATTATTTTCTTTAAGTTATTTTGTGCATCACCCTGTTTGTTTTGAATTTGATGCAAATTGCAATGCAATGCATTGAGGGGCATTATTTTGTGTTAAATGGCTGCTTAAACAAAAATGAGGATGAATAGATCAAATGTGAAGTTCAACACACTACTGTGTTCGCTAACATTACTGTGCAGTTTGCACGTTAGTTACTTGAACTGAGAGTATTTCTCATTGTAGCAATAAATAAACATGTTTTTTTTGCATAAAGCAAGCATTTGTCTATTCTCATGTTGAAAATAGTATTACCTCATAGATCATAGTTAATCGTGATTAATCATGATTAACTATGATCAATCATGCGATTAATCGAGTTAAATATTTTAATCGATTGACAGCCCTAGTTTAATAGATACATATAACTAATATCTTCAAAAATCTTCCAAGATTAGCTACTACTAGGCTACATAAACTACAACTAGCTCCTTCTACTACGACCACTAGTAGGCCTGCTAGGCTTTTTTCTGTTAAATTAGGGCTATCTATTTTAATTTATTTTAATTTTATTTTTGTATTTCTTGTATTTTACATTTCTGACCTTTTAATGTTTTTACATGTGATTTCGTCCTTTGTAAAGCATTATGAATCACCTTGTGTTTGAATGGTAGCCTACTACTACTACTACTACTACTAGTACTACTACTACTACTACTGCTACTACTACTACTAGCATACTACTACTACTACTACTAGTAGCATACTACTACTACTACTAGGCTACTAGCATACTACTACTACTACTAGTAGCATATTACTACTACTACTACTAGCATACTACTACTACTACTAGTAGCATATTACTACTACTACTACTAGCATATTACTACTACTACTACTACTAGCCTACTACTACTACTAGTAGCATACTACTACTACTACTACTAGTAGCATACTACTACTACTACTACTACTACTAGTAGTAGCATACTACTACGTAGTAGTAGTAGTAGCATACTACTACTACTACTACTAGCATACTACTACTACTACTAGTAGCATACTACTACTACTACTAGCATACTACTACTACTCAGACATCCCAAGTCTCCCGGAAGTTCCGGGAGTCTCCCGCAAATCAATAGCGTCTCCCTGATGCAAGCAAATCATGTACAATCTCCCGGAAATCCCCCCGCCCCGCCACCGTCGATCGTCGGTCCGGGGTCTGTTGTGATTGCGCGCCCCTCCTCCCCGCGAAGACAATCGCGCAACCCCCCCCCCGTTGACAAGCGCGCAACACTCCCCCCCCCCGTCGACAGGGCCGGACTAACGCACAGGCCCCCCCCCCCCCCCCCCCCCCCCGCTCAACAAAAATCTTCGATAGCACCCCCCCCCCCCCCCCCTCTCCCGGAAATGAGTTTTTGCAACTTGGGAACCCTGACTACTACTAGTAGCATACTACTACTACTACTACTACTACTAGCATACTACTACTACTACTAGCCTACTAGTAGCATAGGCCTACTACTACTCTACTAGTAGCATACTACTACTACTACTACTAGCATACTACTACTACTACTACTACTACTACTACTACTACTACTACTAGTAGTAGCATACTACTACTACTAGCATACTACTACTACTACTACAGTAGTAGTAGTAGTAGTAGTAGTGGTAGTAGTAGTAGTAGTAGTAGTATGCTACTAGTAGTAGTACTACTAGTAGCATACTACTACTACTACTACTACTACTACTACTACTACTACTACTACTACTACTACTACTACTACTACTAGCATAGGCTACTACTACTACTACTACTACTACTACTACTAGTACTACTACTAGTACTACTAGTACACTGCCTCGACCGTGACCACTTCTACCTACATTGTTTTCTATGGTGTAGCCCTGCAGCTGATGAGCTCAGCAGGCATCAGACTCAAACACCAGTTCATCTGACAGCATTAATATTCATCGGCTGTTATCAGGTCAGAGATAGTGAACTCTGCTTCAGCCCAGTATTTCTTATTTTAACATCAACAAACTTGTTTGATCCTGGAAAGACTTGAAATGCAATGTGGAAAAGGCCAAAAGAAGAACCTCTTAGAAAGAAAGACACGAAAAAGCAACAGCGAAAAAGGATATTTTTGTCGACCCTTTGAGTTGACAAATAAGATATCGATTGAACTCTGGTGCTTGGTGTTTTACTTCGCTGCTCCTTTCACCTAAATTGGAAAACAATTCTGCTAATAAAAATGTCCAATGGTGTTAAGGAATCTCTCGTCAATCAAGTGAACTGGGTCAGCCTCACACTGCTAAAAGAGTGAGCCCACTTTTGCAGATTAAAATAAAGAAATAATAAGAGAATTGGAAGTCGTCTTTGATCAAAGCCTTCGCTTGAGGTGGGCTTGTCCATTGTTTCCTTCCTGGCTAAACCACACTCAGTGGGATGTGGGACTGTCTGGAGGGGATTCTGGCACCAGTTGGATTAGCCTAATCAAAGCAATAGGTTTAGACGCTGATAAGAGACACTGGTGCCCAGCACACTCCTCTCTCCCTGATTAAAGACAAAAAAGAGGTCAAAGGAGAGGAGATCGGTTGAGGAAGTCCACCAGATAAGAAAGTTGGCTGCGCTATGCGATTGCCACACGTATGCGGCTTAAACTCGATGAATACATTGGAGGTGATTCAATTTAATGGCGTGTTAACACGGCCTTGGGCCTTTTGTAGGGTCATGGACAAGCATGATAATTGAGCCGCGGTTGAATTTTACTTTCTGTCTTCCAGTTGCTATGCTCAGGAGACATCACTTCCTGTACCTGCCAGTTTAATATTTACACAGTTGCCCTCTGTATCGATTATATATTCAAGTTAAGTGCAGGGTGGTACCACATGGTCTCTTCTCAAGGAGAATCTTCTGCAATATTTACTTTTCTTGGTTGCGTTAAGTTTCTCAAGGCTATTTTGGAAGTGATTTAAAAAATACACCCCAGCTGGAACACAATCTAAAACACCCGCTAAATTACAGCCACCACCCTAAATATGTTAATTCCAGTTCAGTGCAGAGTTGAACAATCTACCTGATTAAACACACACAACATCTCTAGTAATGTGAGTAGGTTGGCCCGGAGGAATGACTACACAACTGGCAGGACAGCAACTTTGTGTTTCAAATCAATAGTGGCAAATTGCGAAATGCAATTGTGATTAGTTGACCGAATTTCTGAAATGAAAAACGATGATATTTGTAGTTTGGCGGTCTGTATATCAACAAAATAACTGATGTTATTATTTCTGAAATAAAAAAAGGGGACATATTCACATATTCACCTTTGCCTATTCTTATCACGGTATATGTAGTATTATAGGAAAGGATTGGGTAGTACATCCAACGGTTTACTATGATGTGTTTTAAGCTTTAGTAAACCGACCAAAAACAACCACAGTAGGCTCCTCGAATAGCGAATCATTCTGTATTGTATTGATATGTGTGTTATGATATGTTTATGATCGGTCGTCCCTGCTTATGGTATAAAATCGATAGATAGGCCCCTGCTTAGCGAGGTCGCATCACAGCCTAGATAGACACGAGACTAATTACCAACTTACTCAAAATTAAAGCTAGAACCTTTGCTATTTAAAAATCACATAATATATTTTATTTTATTTTATAATGGCAATTCCAGGGACCGATCCAGCTGGGGACAGGCCACCACAGGCCACTATTTTGGTTGAAGGATTCTTCTTACTTTTTGTCTGTGTGGACGTGTGTGCAGTGTCATCATAAACTCAATTCTGTATCCTTGGCCAAACAATCTTTCTTGTACAGAAAAAGTCATGTTCTTGATGCCGGTTATTAAAGGACAATACCGGTCTGTGTAATCAAACCGTCGCAGCCATCTCTCCTGGCTTCACCCAAAGCATTTAGTGTGCACATGCCTGCCACAAATGGCAATATAGCACTTTCATCTTTGGGAATCAATGTGTCAGTACAGAGTTTGTGGACAACATCACAGTGAATCACCGTACAAGAACCTCGCAAAATGTATTATCACAAAGACAAAAGTGCTATATTGCCATTTTTTACATTTACGGCAGGCGCGGGCACGCTAAATGCTCCTCAGCAGAACCGGCGCAAGGAAGTCATTTTGCCAAATTATATTGGTAACACATGTTTTAGTGAAGCCAGGAGAGACGGTCTTGATGGTTGGATCACCTGGACCGGTATTGTCCTTTAAATGTTAAATTATCAAATTGCTGCCAAAAAGGTGTCAGGGGTTAAGGACAACTTAATTTCCTGTCCTTCACATGGTGAAGGATGGTAAAATGAGTTGAGGCGACAGAGACAGCAGACAATCGATGTCAAGTAAACAAAACGTCTGTGAACCAGGTGGAAAGGTCGTGGTGATGAGTGGGGGGATGAGTTGGTGACTGGTTTCTCCTGATGAGAGGTTATCTGGATCCACCTTTGTCCTTATTTGCTCTGTCTACTGTACTTCTCCTACAAGATCAAACTTGCCTGTGTATTGGATCACATACACAGATCCCATTTGTTATTTTCCATGAAAGAACGTTTTTTGTAAATCATGTTAGTACAGCTGTCAAACAGGTTTCAAAGTGAAACTATTGAGGAACAGCAAACAATACTTTTTCAAGGATTTTATTGAAGATTTCTTTTGTGATGGATAATTTTTTGTTTTGCAACCAGTAACTTATCAGAACTCCTCCATGTCACTAGACAATACCCACATCATCCAGGAAATAAAGGAAATAATGAAAAGTATGAAGTAGTAGTAGAAGTTGGAAATATAGCATTTCTAAACAATCATTTACGACAGGAAATTCTACGAGATGTAGTGAACATCAGGTCCAATTTTTAAATCTGCACACCAATATAAAACAGTATAACAAATAGGGAAACAAATAAACAACAAAACAAACAAAGAAATATCATTCACAATACATAATATCATTTTAGAGGCCAGCAATCCTATCGCCTGTGCTGCCGACATTAGGATTGCTCCCAGCATGAGAGGGAAATGGAAAAAATCATGTTGTGAGAGAGAGTGTACTTCACATGTCGTCGGCATGTGGCCTCAGGCGTGCTTGGTGGTACGGATCCAAGGTCACCATGGCGATGTGACCGGTAATGGGGTCCCCGGGGGAAGTGGACAGGCTGCCCTCACTTTTGTGACTATGGTTGAGAGGCACGGACCCGAAATTGGACAGTCCATGCTCCATCTTTTCCATCAGCATGTCGATATCATCATGGCCCAGGTGTCCTGGAGGGCTGTTGTCATTACCCGACGACGAGGAGAAGGGGCGGTCCATGGCGCGCTGCACGTGTGACGCTTGGAGACTGTGCAGGGACCGTGACTGGACTGCAGGAGGCAACGAAGAAGAAGAAGAAGAAGAAGAAGAAGAAGAAGAAGAAGAAGAAGAAGAAGAAGAAGAAGAAGAGGGGGATGGGAGTCGATGAACAAGTCTCAACCTCTGCAGACAGCTCTATGTATAGCCGTGCTTCTCTTGGCCTTGACAAATCTCAAAATCAGTATTTTTCATATATATATATATATATATATGCCATTTGTTGGTCTTAGAATACCATGAGTACATACAACCCCTAACCCCGGCAACAATAATGCCACCAGTTCAGCTAGTTAGGACCACAGTAGCCAGCTAGTCAGTATTGATTGCTGTTACCTGCAGCAATGTTGTAACTTATCTATTGTCATCACAATGTCCTAAGAACGGCACAGAAATGATTTGTCTGGCATGGCTGTAACGCAGCCCATGGGAACCATTTTGTACCGTGGCGGTTCTATTTTCCATCTGTGGCCACATCAGATTTAGCAATTCGCTGTATTCAATTTCGAAGGTTTTGAACTTTTCATAAATGAAGGACTCGAGGAAACTAAATTGTGTCACGCTCACAGACTCCGCCGCTAGTATGTGAGCACCAAAAAAAACAAAAAAAACCGAACCAACAGCCGCGACTATCCCTCTCAGGAGCACAGTGGACAGTGGGGCTCGACAGGTGAGGGTCTTTAGAAGCAGCGTGTGGGAGGAGGGAGCAGTTATGATCTATTCCCCAGAGGTGGCAGGTCATTGGGAAGGCAGGCGTGCACAGCTAGCCTGTCAGGGAGGGGGGGGGGGGGGGGGGGGGGGGGACTCACTTCTGACAGGACCGAAGTCTCCTTGGCTGACCTTGGCGTCCGAGAACGGCCTGATGCTGGGGAATAGGATTAGAGAGAAGGACAGCAGCAGGACCTAAGAGGAAAAAAAAAAGCGAGCGCAGAATGAGTGAGTTACAGAGCGGGACGCTGGCAGGTGAGAAATGGCTTCATTCACACTCAGCAAATGTCAGAACAGAATCCGCCGTGACAAACTACGTCGGATATTCTCGCTGCAGATATGATTTCAGCTCATCATTAGCAAATCAATCTTCTTCTTTTGCTTTTTGCTTTTGTATTTTTTTTGTGACATTCATGGTCGTAGATGTTTGTTCGATTTTTGTCTCGGTGTTCATTATTATTAATGGCACTGCAGGATGTACTTTGTTAAACTCTTGCTGCTCTCTTTATGTAGCCCCCGGCGATGCATGCTTGATTTCATTCATTGTAATCAAGGGGTCCGAATAACACCATGCGTCATTATTAACTGAGAGCGCTCATTTCAGTCTAAACTGTGTCCTCATCTGCCTTATCACCATACACTCGGCTGCACATTATGAATGCAGTACACATTGCTACTACAGCATTTGTTGTTAACGCTTCTCCCGGAGTCTATTGCCCTTAGATCATTGTTTATGTCTGTTGCATCGGGTGCACTGGACTGTTGATTTGTTGAGAGAGAGACAGAGAGACTAGGGACTAGAGACTAAGAGATAGTGAGAGAGACTGAGAAAAATAGAGAGAGAGGCAGAGAGACCGACAGACAGAGAGAGAGAGAGAGACAGAGAGACCGACAGACAGAGAGAGAGAGAGAGACAGAGAGAGACAGAGACAGAGAGAGACTAAGAGATAGTGAGAGAGGCTGAGAAATAGAGAGAGAGAGAGAGAGAGAGAGAGAGAGACCTACCAGAACACATGTCCCGGCCTGGACAGGCTTGTTCGTGCCGTTCATGACCAGTGCCTGAAGCCGACGTAGCTGTTCCAAGAGCGACCTGAGGAGAGGATCACAGCAAAATATACATAGTGGGGGAGGGTGGTGGTGGTGGTGGTGGGATTCAATAAAGAAAACAGAAAGTCATATCAGGCTAATATTAACACGGCAGAAGAATGGGAGTGAAAAGGTTGTGCTGGGAATGAAGAGTAAGGTAGGTGGAGGATGTTATTGAAGTCTCTTACGTGTTGCATTTCTCCAATTGAAACACTTTCCTCTGCAGCTCCTGGTTGTGTGTGTTGTATGTCATCATCCTAGGGCGGGAGAGAGGGGGGTCATTGGAGAATTGGGGTCCATCAACCCAAAACATCCCTATTGTACTATGAAATACTTTAGTTTACCAAAATCGTTTCATGAACAAGCATGAAAACCTACCCCAAGATCCCAAAGATACATATACTTGTTACACTGATGTGGAAGTCACATCGCGAAACCCATTGAAAATGGGTCCATATAGACCCAGCACACATCCCCTCACACCATATTTCATGCTACCCGCCCGCTCACCTGCTCTCCAGGCCGTCTATGTACTCCTTCTTCTTCTTACGGCTCTCCTGGGCCGACTGCTTATTCCGTATCTTCCTGCGAATCTTCTTCAGGATCCTCTCCTCTTGCTGACAGAAGTGGACACAGGAAACGTAGAGACATAATAAAGCTGTTGTACGGTGATAGTGAGGAGTAATCGTTTGTATTATTGTTCAGCCTTGTTACTTTGGTGAGTGGCAGTTGGTTGGGAAGGCTGACTCCCTCCTTGGCTAAGAGTTTCTTTTCATCGTCGTTGAGCACCAACTCCTGGATTGACTGTTGGGATTGCTGTTGGGGCTGGAAGTAAAACAGTAGAAAGTATGAAGAATCCTTGCTGTTTACAGTAAAACACTGCTAAGGGAGAAGTGGCTGAATGCAAGCAAATGCTTAAAGGAATGTTGAGAAAAAACATTTCTCAACATTCAATATTTAGTGTCATTCATTTTCCTTCTTTTACCACTCCTTTCCCCTCAACATCTCTCAATTTCCTCTGGAGACGGCCAAAAAAGATCAGGCTTGTCTCTTACTTTTATTCTGATTTCATGCACTGCTGAGTATTTCAAGATAAAGGTTTGATTACACACAAGGAACTAGTAATCAAGGGCATCAAAGTACAGAATCTGCACGGTAATCACGTGTATTCACAGAAGGTGCTCGTCTTCCCAGGATTCTTTTGATACCGTTTTAATGACCCAAAATCACCCAAAATCAGTGAGCAGATATGAATCCAATATGAACAGAAACAGCAGTTCTGTAGCTGTGACATTGAAAGCCGGCTATACTGTTGATATCGGCTGATATCAACAGAAAACAACCACCGTTACGCCATGTGAGACCAAGATATGGGAAAGTGCCATTGTGGGCTGCATAATGTAGCATCACTAGCGCCTCACCATGAACATATATCCGCAAGCAGCATCATACGCGTCTATCCACGCGACACTCCTTTTCACCGTGCATTTCCAAAGGCTTCACTTGTTGTTAGTGGCTCCAGAAAAATGTTGACCTTTTTTAGTAACTGATGAACATCATTGCTTGAATGCAACCTCCCACACATGCACACCCACCCACCCACCCATTCATACACACAAACACACACGCACACACACACACACAGTACGTACTGTCTCTGGTGTTCCGGAGAGTAGCAGGTCTTTGACAGAGAGGGGGAAGGCAGAGGGCAACTGGGGTGGTTGTACAGCACAAGGATAGGCTGGCCTGCCCATCCCTCCGGGTGAGAGGTCAGCCTGCCAGCCATCTGTATGCCCGCAGAAAGATAAACAGGTAAGGGGGTCTCTCTCAAGACATAACATTTGGAAAAGGTCCGACTTTCGTGTTTGTTGCCCTTGACAACGCGTCTTGAATATCATTGCAAAATAAAAATAAATATATATTTTTTCTTCCTGAATCCTAGCTATGAATCCCTAGCTAAAAGGCTTATAACACTGACTTTTACAAGAAGATATTGGATGTCAGTATGGTGGAAAAGCTATATCCTTTTGTCTCACATTATCATATTTGAGCATACCTGCTTTCCTCCTGAAGGTTATGGAGTATGTGCTAACTTATAGACAAAAGCTTCCTGTAGCCCTGTGTGGTGATGTGTGTGTGTCTGTGTATGTATCAAAGTGTGTAATTGAGTGTGTGTGTGTGTGGGTGTATGCATGCATGTGTGTAGCTGTATGTGTGTGTGCGTGTGGATATGTGTGTGTGTATGCGCGTGTGTGTCTGTGTATACTTGTGCATCTGTGGGCATGTCTGCGTGTGTGTTTCTGCTTGTGTGTCTGTGAGCATGCCTGAGTTTGCGTTGCATGGGCATGCGTGTGTTTGTATATTTGTGCATGTGTGCATGCGGGTTGATATGTGTGTGTGTGTGTGTGTGTGTGTGTGTGCGTGTGTTTGCGGCAATGCAAGTATTTGCATGTTGATGTATGTGTGTGTATGCCTGTGTGAATGTGTCAATGCATGTGTGTGTGTGTATGTGTGAATGTGTCTATGCATGTGTGTGTGTGTGTGTGTGTGCACGTGTTTGTGGGCATGAATGTTTGAGTGTTGATGTGTGTTTGTGTGTGTATGCCTGTGTGAATATGTCTATGCATGTGTGTGTGTGTGTGTCTAATAGCATGTGTGTGTGTGTCTATGCATGTGTGTGTGTGTCTGTGGGCATGCATGTTGATATTCTGGATGTGGGTAGATTGGTGACTGACTGAGATCAATGGAGAAAGCAGCAGCGGGGGCGGCCTTGTCTGTTGTCGCGACGGTGCTGATGTACTGCACTTCTACAGGTGGGCTCTCCGGCCGCCTGGGGCTGTCCATCTGGTCCGACAAAGGGTCCTCGCTGATGCCACTGTCACTTTGAGAGGGCGACCAGAGGGGGGAGCCCGACGCAGACTCACTTCCGCTCAGGAGGGTGTTCAGAAAGTCATTGTCTGCTTGCGCCGCGGGCTGCAACATCTGCTGAGAGCAACGGAAAAAAAATCAAAGCGCCGTTAAAGGACAATTCAGGCGCAAAATGAGACCATATGATCATAACACATGTCCACCGAGTTGGACCATTCTCTGGGATCAGTTTTCATTCTAGTCGAATGGAACCAAAGTTCTCTAAAACCTCTAATTTGCTTATAACGCTAGCTGTGGGGGCAGATATTCATGTAAAATAAATCGCAATTATATCTATACCACTAACAAGGCTCAAAATCGCACCACACTTCCACGGTAGCATAATGAGGGTCCCTACATGTAAAACAAAGCATTGAGAACTTTGTAAGTGTACAGACAGTTTATTAAAAAGAAAGTTTAGAAAGCCAGTGCCTTCACGAAAACAAGCGGGCGCCATCTTTGGAAAACAGTCACGACCAGTCGAGCGACGAACGCAGCCGGGAAAAGCACAAACACAAACCATTTTCTTCTCTTCTCTATGCACACGCACTGTTCGCACTTCGCACATCTTCTGATTCATTGACATCTCATGTGTACGCCTCTTCCGGCTCATTCTGTTGCACGGCGTTTGTCGCTCGACTGGTCGTGACTATTTTCCAAAGATTAACTGATCCCAGAGAATGGTCCAACTCGGTGGACATGTGTTATGATCATATGGTCTCATTTTGCACCGGAATTGTCCTTTAAGTCTGCGCCACTTGCCAAAGCGTCGTGAGGCGGTTTGAGGAAGCGGTGTGCATTCAGGCGACGAGTGGCCCGCTCAATGACAATAACAAATATACAGTCAATAGTCGCCATCTGGGGGCGTGTGTCGCGCCAGTGGCAGAGCGAGGCAGAGAGGCGTGTGTTTCCACATACATTCAGGTCCTGAAATGGCCAGGTGAGCTGGTTGACCAGGTTCCCCGGTTCCTCTTGACGCAGGATCCCATCGTTTTGATCAAACAGCCAGTCCAGCCACTCTATCCCATCGGTGCCCTGAAATGATCGAATGCCATTTAAAGACACACCACTCCTCTTTGTTAAACCAACCATGGTGAGGAGATAACAAAGGAGCATAAGGCTGTAAAAACTCCCTCTGTACTCTCTGTACTCTACGCTATCTGCACTCACTATTTAACCACATTCGACTGATTTCATATTAGAATATTTGTTTTAAATGATTCACAATGTTAAAATATTTTAATTTACATAGTATTAAACATTAGTAAGGCACAATCCCCAAGGCCAGAGTTTAAATTTATAGCATGTGTTGTCTTTCCCCCGGCTGAATATCAACACATTTACTTACTCATACACAATGAACCTTAAAAAACAAACAACAACAAAAATGGCAAAGAAAAGCGGACATGTTTACCTGGTCTGAGTGGTGAGCCATGTTGTCACTGCTTGGCTAGTCGACGAGACCAATCCCCAAGAAGAGGGAACATAGGTCAAAAAGATCTGCTTTATTCTGCTGCTGCGCAGTAACTTTGTCCCAGTTTCTGGGACGCCTCTCTACTGTATTACTCATCCCTAGGTGTCGGGTCCAAAGTTAAAACTCCAACACAGCACACCCTGGCCAGCGGATCCAGCTGTCTCCCCATTGGCTGCGAGGCGAGATAGCATTTGAGTGGCAGGTCAAAAGTGAGGGAGTAAAGAGCCAACTTGCAAGTTTGTTCATCTGGAGAGGGAGAACGATCGAGGCATGTTAGGATGCAGAATATTGGGAAAGGTCAAAGTTTGTACTTTCCTTTTGCCTTACTTTCTCTGATAGATTATTGACTTAAGAAAAGATATAACATTTAGCATACATCTTTAAAACACTTGGGTATATATTAATGAATGGAGCTATTATGGGTTCATAAAACAACCTATAAAAAGTCAATTTCTATTTGTACATAGGCTAGACTTCTAAACGTTTCCAGTTTCCCAGTATGATTAGGATGGAAAGTTCCTCCACAGTGTAGGGGTTAAATTATTCACATCAATCAAAGACAGCTGAGGCATGAACAAAATAAATAAGAACATTAATCTTGTCAAGTAGTTTCATTGTTCTTAGTTGTTGTTATTGTTGTTGTTTTTTTTGCTTTGTTTATGAACATAAATCACTGGCTATGATTTTGACAAATAGATCATCAAAGGTCTATAAGCTCTATTGTATTTGGTGATGTCACTGGCATCCTATATTGCATCGCTGTAGTGCCAGTGATCTTGTAATCTCGAGTACATTTTCCTCTGTACAAATTGTGGCAAAAGTGGACCAGAATAAAATGATTTATAGTGAAATATTTCCTAGATGGATTGACTCACGGATGGGTACGTTTTATTCTTGCGAAACTTTCTAGTTCAGATATTTTTTAATAGAGTAAATAACTTCAGAAGAAAAGTAACATGGTTTAAATGCTTTTCAACTTGAAGTCTTTACTGAAATGTTAGAAAATATTTGAATGCTTGTTGCCTCAACCTTGAAATGACAATTAAGCCTCACATAGCCTATTGTTTATTTGTGTTTGTCATTATATTGCCAAATGGTACAGCTTAAAGAGCTTCGTAATTGTGTTTAGAAAAATGTATATATATATATATATATATATATACTTATACTTATACTCATACTTAACTTTTTAATTTGTATTAAAACATGTAATAACTTCCTATCCATGTATCCTTAAATGATGTAATAAGTCCAGTAGTTAACCAGATATGTGATAATGAATGATCATGAACAATATCAAAAGCAGAATATCTGTTATTAATGCATCTGATGTTTATCAAAGTTAGCTATGCCAATAAACTAGACAGCTAGATTTCATATTGATGACTCAGTCCTGTTGACATCATCCCGTGATAACAGTGATTTACTTGGTGGTCACAAGGTTTCTCTTTCCCAACACACAAGCAAGACCATACGCTGTTCTTTTCGCCTATTTTTGTTTTTTAAATGCTCTCAATTCCTAAGTATTTCTAAATATAACTCTTTCAGCTTGTGTGAAAACTTTTAAGCCTAAATTGATTTGCTTTACTTTCCCTTTTGCTTGATACATTGAAGCAATTCCATTCTTGTTTTTGTTCCTGCAGTTAGATTAGTCAATTAGCTAGGAGAGGCCTATACTATCAAACTCCATTACTCCAAAACCAAAAGGCTATTTATTTTCACCTTTCTAACATGTTACGATGCTATAAGAATAAATGAATGTCGGCCCTTTTATTGAGAAAATCTCACGTTCATCTACTTCACTCGGAGGCAGTTCATTGCATGCCGATGCATACAGATCAGAAGTTACGCATACATAGACAAAGCACCAGTTTCGGTTGTGCATAATTTTTGTATTTCACAGAGGCTAGACGCAAGTGTCTACATTTCTTTCAAGGGGGGGAAAATAATTTGCTTTCAGGGACTTTCAACAGTAGGCCTAATCAATACTAAGGCCGATGTGTTCATCAACTCAACTACATGACATCCCCAAGACAAGCTTGCAGCATATATCCAAACAACACAGCATTCTCGATGGTGATGACCACTACTGGCATAATAAAAACATACACACCCATCAACAGCTCTTTATTCAGCAGAAGGTCACGTTGCACATTCCACTCAGAGAACTCCCTGGTGGCTCCAGCTGTTTGAAAAGCCTGCATGTGTGTGTGTGTGTGTTTGTGTGTGTTGCTGCTGGCTTTAGCATAAAGGCACCAGCTCGCTTGTCTTCACCTTTGTCTCGCCATCCATTCTCTAGTCTAACAAGTGTCACTAATTGATCTTCCAGAGTAACCACAACAACAACCGGAGAGCACAGCGGAGGTAGAACCTCAACAAGCATGCATAATGAATCTGGAGTTGAGCCGGTTCATGTCTGTTGTCTGTGGGGTTGTCATGTCGCCGGACAGAGCACTATTAATTCCTCATTTGAATGCTCCACTTCACCCTCGTTTCATTTTCCATAAATTTAAAATGGAGGTCAGACGACGCCGCATCCCCTGATTGAATGTTGGAGGGAAAAGTGTCGGAATGGGCCACGACTGCAGGTTCTATTACGATATTGTAGATTTAGACATGCCGCCATCTAAATGTTAATCATGGACCCTAAATGTCAGTATAAAATTAGGCTTAACTGGCATAGTATAAGACTTCTGACGTGACAGGCATAATTACATGACACTTCTCAATGATTTTGCTCCCATTGGGAGTATACCATCCTGTAAATACACTCAATCTTGCAGAGAATATTCTCAGTCAAATATGTCTATGCCAATTTGTGGGGAGATTAGGTTACGTGTGTGGGTTAATATAGGATGTTATGTTAGTCTGCTGCATGAGAATAACAGAATGCAGAATAAAGTAATGAGCGCATGATCACATACAAAACAACATACATGTATATCACAATCCTAATCTGTACATAAACACACACACACATGCACACCCACACTTACCTCATTCATGTTATGCCAAGAGAATGGGACCATGTACCCTCTTCAAGCATGTGTTTACTTTGCACCTAAACAAATTAAACATAAAATGATACACAATTAAACATACAATAAAATACATGGTATGATATTTCTTGAAATATGGTCCCAACTATGTCACATCCTAAAATGACCCAAATACCAGTGGATATAACATTTGCTTGATTTGCATATTTTGACATATTTGAAGTACCCAATGCTTTGCCATTCATTTCAATTTCTGCTCTGACTGACACATCAAATATATTTCCAAATGGTGTGTAAAAAAAAAATCCAGATTATATAATGAAATGGTTGCCCTATATTAAGTTGGTTGCTGCCCATTAACTGCAGGTTATGGCAAGAGCACAGAACAGAGCACTGTTTCCACCTAAAGGTCATAGCATGCAGGTGCATCTTGCCACCAGGGTCAATACGTCTATAAGAACGTCACTCAGTAAAAACACACACATTGTATTGAGATAATTCCCCCCTAGCAAGAAGGTATGGTAAAATTAAGTCTGAAATTAAGAGGGAGATATAAGTGATTTTTAGAAAATGTCTTTCTGCTTCTCTTGAATAGAAGGAGAAAGAGCAAACCTAGTAGACATCCAAGAGCAGTAGTATGCGGACGTGTGATTTAATAAAGTAATTAATGATATAAAGATGTATCACGTGTAAAGACCTTCATTTGTTCAGGGGTGTTAATGTTTATATTTAGCAATTTGTTCAAATTAATTGTGGGGCTTAGTTTCTCAAATGACTCATTAAAAAGCTAAACGCTCCCATTTGTTAGGAACCCAACACATTTTATTTTTACATGCTAATGAACGGCTGTCTGCTGGTCTCTTTGGAGCTGACATCTTAAAGAAATCAAACCAAGAAGGACTTCAATACATCAAGCCTGTGGCTGCAGATGGTGCAGAAAAACTCTGCAGTGTTCACCAAGGAACAACCAGGAAGACGTTTCCTTTGAATGTCCATGGGCAAGATTCATTGCAACCAAATTACAATAACCCACTCAAATAGTGGTTGTACAGAATCCCACATTATATAGTTTAGGATGAAATCAGGTCTTTAAAGACATGATTAATCTGCTTACTTAAATGTGTATACAAATATGTGCCCATTCCTTGAGATGATATTAAGGCCAATTAAGGTCCAAGGTATTCTTTTAAATCCTTTTCTATGTTATTAATGTTCATATAGTTCACCTTTTCAGGATGAGAGACCAATAATCATTTTACTCTGAGACTTTTTCCACTGGACTTCTTCCTGCTTAATGGCTTCCACCTGATCATTTGTTAATAGAGCATAACGGCGAGGCTGTGTTAGATGAGGACCTTTTCTTCCTCGTAGTAGGCAAAAAAAGTTTTGGTCGATTTCAAAGAGCCGTCCGCACTTCCCCAGACAGGGGACGTGAGAGGGGAATGGGTGCACACACACAAAACCACATCCCCGCCTTGCTCTTACCACATCTCATCAGCCTATTAAGCCAGCCATCCATAAAACTGTCTCCAGTGTGATATGCCTTCATCACATCACACCCTAATTTTCTCAAGCAACACCTCACAGTTGAGCGGGCATGCTTTGCCATGCAACCGTGCATTCGGTGCCAGGGGACACCTTCAACTTTCTCCGCTTATGAGACCACTAAGGACACCGCTGTGGTTTGAATCTGTGAGATCTCGTCTCCTTACAAGGTCTACTGTAGATTTATTTTTTCCTATTTTACACTGTCTTCAAATTCTAAAGTAGGATGTTTGCGTGAAAGTACATCCTCAAAGCAGGGCATTACAGGACGCCGTTCCCGGAATAGTTTGAGGGCACACCGTAACCCTAAATCCCTAGTTAAGGACAAACACAGAGGGAGACAAGAGGAAACCCTAATGAGGTGCTACAATAGTCAAATGGAATTTGGAGAGAAAACTAAACATATTCTACAGTGGTAGTTACAGTGTAATTATGTGTAAGTATAATTAAGTGTAATTATGATTTAAAAAAAAAAAAGGTTACATGACAGAGCCATCCTACATGAGAATGGTTACGCTCAGCCTACACATTTCAGATGTGTAGATGTGACATCAACTCAGTTCTGGGTTGTGGATCTACTTTCCCTTCACCCTTCTAAACTTTGCATCTATTTCACCTGAGTGGGTCCCTTGCTCATGGCTGTGTGTGTTTGTGTGGTCTGACTCTGAGCCATTTGAGTCAGTAATTAAATGTAGAGGGAGCTAAACAGGTCACCTCGGCCTCCAAGACATGGAATACTTTTGGGGATGGTTATGACACAATGCATTGGACAATACACCAACAAGTGTGAAAATGTAACAACAAATACAATCCTTTCTCTTGGCTGATCCACGGGCAATTTTAAACCATTCGGAGAAATTGCAAGAGTGGACGGGGGTTAACATCACCAAGATGCATCTTGAGTTGTGACTCTGTCTGAAAGCATGCTGTTTTGTAGACTCATTACCTTGAGTGAAATCATGGGGGGGTTTCCGGGGCAGTTGTTAAGACAGGTAGGTTAATTAAAATGCAGGGAATCCCACATGGGGGAGTGCAGAGGGGGAGTCTTGAGGGCTTGTTGAAAAGACCCTAGGTCCAGAAGTCAGCAAAGAGCGGGTCATAGAAACAGATGCCCACGGTATTAAGCTGGTCTGCTCGGGCCACCAGGTCTGTCTAAGAGTCCAGGACACACACAGTATCAAGACAGAGAGACTAGTTGTACTTTTAAAGCTGCACTGCTAGCCAAATATGACCATGTTCATGTAAGTGACCATAAAGTGTGTCTACAGGAGACAGACTGTCACTGTGTTTTTTGCCAGCTCAGCAAGCCATAGCCACGAATGCTAGATTGCAGCCGACACCAGACAGCAAGTCACTCACACAAGAACAGAGAAATAAATACAAGGCAAAGCTAATTGTCATTGTTATTATATTATATATATATATTATTACTATTATTCAACTTGCAGTTGTGGCAATATAACTACAATGTGCATAAATGTAAGTTTTCACTTTGAATGCAATCTTACATCTTATTCAATGTAAGCAATTGGTAAGATACTATTTGACCTCTGTTGCCCTCTGAACTGAATACTAAATGACTGAACTGTACCGAGTTGTCCAACCAGTCTCCCCGAGCTGAACGGACAACCCAGAGGGTCCCGACAGAATAACAAGCAGAAACATAAACGCTGTTCAGCTAAATCGTATGTAACATTTTAGTTCCCCGTAATAGTGTGGTCCTTATTGATTTCTTGTCTCTGCCCTTGGCTTAAATGGCAATGGTCAATAAAAAAGGAGGGAAAATAATAAAAAACAAGAAGGGTGGTGACCATTCCCCATGTTGACCACATTCTCCATATAGCCTATACGACTTGAACTTCATCTTTAAGACTTCTTCTTGTATGCCTATTGAACCTAGGCCTATTCAGTGGGCCAGCAATGAAAAGCTTATTTATTCTACTTCTTCCACACGTTAGAAGGCTAAAAACACTGAGCCACCCACCAGACACGTCTATCTCAGTGTCTGTCACTGGGTGTCCATTCGTTCAGCCGGAATCAGTGACGCCTTTGCTTTTTGCAATCAATAAGTAGCCCACTTCATACAACCTAGAGGACAACACCTAAAACGGCGTGCCTTGAATGGGAAAGGGATGCATTTAGGGACGCCACCATGGGTAATCCTGCAAAGCTTTCTGGGACCTGCTGTTACAGGGAATTAAATTCACATTTCCCCCCACCTCAAAAATGTTGACAATAACAAAAGCCTTGTTTCTGTGCAGCCACCGCCCGCTGCTTTATTGACGGGTAACATCAATGAGAACCCCCCGCGTGCTGCTGTCTCGCTACACTTACACTATCGAACTTCTCAGAAAGAAATTTCATGAACACAGTTCAATAGACCTGAATGTATTCGCTCTTTCAACTGAGTGCAGGTAACCAGCAGACTCTTTAGGTCGCTGGTTCAGATATGGCTCGAAGGACTTTTCTACGGCAGCATATCAGTGCCAAAAATCGCAAGCAAAAAAAATGACTTAGCGCGTACTTCGCACGCACAACTAACACATCCGTGCACACAAATTTATATCGCGCTGTATTTCTCTGCTTGTGAGAGTATAGCCTGCGAGGAAAAAAAATCTCTTGAGTGGGCACATGCAGTGAAGCAGCACGCAACTGACGCCCCGCGCGCCCAAATGTTGTCTTCTTTGCTCGCAAAATGTTTTCCCGCTCGTCTCGGATATTTTTTTTCTGCTCACGTGGGTGGTTTTCTTTTTGGCGCTAAGTGGGCGGAGCCAGCCGTGCCATGGTGACGTCACCCTGGATTTCTGAAATGAAAAACAGGGACATTTGTAGCTTGGCTGTCCATATAACAACAAAATATCTGATGTTAATGTTTATTAACTGTAGTAAAAGATTGGGGAGTACATACCCAATGGTTTACTGTGATGTGTTTTATTTTTTCGGAAGGCTACTCAAATAGGGAATCGTTCTATATAGTATTGATAGCTATAGTATTGATCGCTATTGTTTATGATCGGTCATGCCTGGTCATGGTATTACTGTAAACTGATAGCTTAGCCAGGTCTCGTCACAGCGTATCAGATAGACCCGAGACTAATTACCAGATGAATAGAGAACTAGGACCTTTGCCATTTAAACATCTATTAATACATTTTTTAAATCCTATTTTAAATTTTTTTAAATCCTTTTTTAAATTTTATTTATTTTTTCTATATTTTTTAAAACATTTTATCCTTGAATGTGATTGGCCATTGTATCGCTAAACCTGATTGGTTGCCATGGCTGTCTCCGCCCACTAAAAAGAAAACCACCCGCGCGCGAGCGGAAGAAATGTCCGAGCAAGCAGCAAAACATAGTCAGATTTGCGTGCTGATTTCACCGTAGCCTACTGTGTCCGCTCAATTAATTATGTGCTCCTCGCAGGATATATTATTGCTATCGCAAGCAGAGAAATAAGTTTAAAAAAAGTAGAACAAAGTAATAATAATAATGATTTGTGTGCACGGATGCGTTAGTTGTGCGTGCGCGCGAAATCATTTTTTGCTCGCGATTTTTTTGGCAGGGATACGCCATCCAGCATTGACAGGCAACATCTAATGATGTTATCTTTTATGTATGTAGGCTATATTATGGATATGATATCGTATAAATGGAGGACCTAGCCCCTACCTCAAGGGGTGCCAGCTCCACAACCACGACTGCAACACGTGTATCCTCTCGGTACGCAGGATCCCGCTGTAAGTTGGACGCCACACTTCATAACGTAGGCCCACAACAACGGCAGCGTTTGGAAACGCAAACCGTTTTTTGCATTATCATTATCGTCATCATCAATATAACATGCACACGTCTGGGTTAATGGAGAACCCGTACACAAAAAAACAAAAACAATTAGTAAAATAATGACTCTTGTCGATACTAATGGGCGCAGGAGATGGATTTACCAGTCAAAGCTGGCGTGTTCGTCTGTGGAGAAATGTGTCTTCCTATGGAGGCTCTCCCTGAAGTCCAGGAGAGGGAGCAGTACGCCTTCCTGTTGATCCAGGTCTGCAGTAGGCCTGCAGAAGTGAAGGGGGGGGGGGGGGGCGGTATTGTAAATACAGATCTGTGAAACAGAAGGCTAAACGCTGTCTTCCATCACATTGTTTTAGTTATGTGGTCCTGATGGGACTATGTAGGCCATCTGCCATTTTGGGAGTTTTGCTCCATGTAAAGAGGTCTGTACTACGGGACCAAGGCCTACTTAAAAAAACCTTGAGTTTAAGGCCAAGTTACTCTCTGAAGGGAAATAGGCCTATTGGTTCGGGATATAGATTTGTCTTTGCATTTTGTGGTCTTGTGTACACAGCTTACTAGTGCATTAATCCTGCAGACTATTTCTAGATCATAGCCTAAATGTTATGCTTAACCAGGCCTGGTTAAGTATGATCGAATGACGGACATAGGATCGGTAAGCCCACAGGACATTATTATACTATTGGCATCTAAGATGTCTCCAATCAATCAGTTATTGATTATATGTGTAGTTTAGCATTTTTAGTTAAATGCGATTTCAAATGAAATATGAAATACGAATATTGCAATTGGCGTACCCGCGCCGACCCCCCCTATCCCATATTTATGCCCTTCTGCAGTTATAAGGCAACTGCCATTTCAATGACTTGCTTTATCGGCTTTTTTATTTATTTTTAGATGTAGTTCCCCACAATGGCCTGTGGGTGTCACTCTAGAGCGGCGCATGTCGCTGCTTCACGTGTGCACGCTGCCTCCATCTACACCCTCTCCCTTGTACTGCGTGTTGTGTGTCGGATAGAAAGTCAGCCTGGTTTCCAGCTGAGTGCTTGCTCTCCCACAGTGTGTGTGCGTGTGTGTGTGTTGTCATTATTATCCACTCTGCTCCCAGCTCAGAATGGCCAGATTCACTCAGACTGAAACCAGAAGGCAGCAGCATCCACAGCAGCACCAGCCCGCTCACTCCAGCCTGGTTTTTGCCGGACCGGGGGCACCACCGACCCAACAACCACTCTTCCTAATCCCACATCAGCACCAGTACCCTCCGATCACATTCCCGAAACCCATGAACGGGTCAGAATCCATTTCCATTCATCCGGAAAACGGCAACATGAAAGACCAAGATGCCATTAAGCTGTTTATCGGGCAGATCCCACGGAACTTGGAGGAAAAAGACCTGAAACCTCTGTTTGAACAGTTTGGGAAAATCCACGAACTGACAGTGCTGAAGGACCGCTACACCGGCATGCACAAAGGTAACAGTAGCAGTGGCCTGCAGTCCTATACTCAGCACACAATTAGGCGTGTGCCTTCAAAAGTGTTGTAGTACTAAATCAATACGTGCACAAGTTGTATTTCTTTTTTTATTATGCCACCGCGGTGCGACTTTTCTTCTTATTTATAGGAGTGATAGGCCTACGGAGTGAAAAACCTGTAACTGAAATATATATTGAATGCACATTTTGTATATTGCATAATTACATAACATTGGCCAGCCTCACCGGTGATATAATTATGACGATGGTTTTATTCCCCAGTGTAGCGCGTTTCTTTACAGCCTCACCGTTCCCATGCAGCCTATTCCGTTTTATTTCGTGAATTCCCCCAAATCCACATTTTTAGTTTCATTTTCGTTACAGCCTACTCGCAGCGACCTGCAAAACTACGGGGGAAACCAAACTATATTTCAGCGTAATATCGTTCCGCGACGGCCATTCATTGTGTTTATTATGGCGCTCTGGAGAAGTGGGGCAGTAGAGGCGCGTGGAGAATGCATTTTTAAAGAGCCCCTTTTTTCCTTTGCCAGTCCCATCTTTTTTTTTTTTTTTTTTGGTTGCGGATTGAGGGGCGGCATCATTTATTCATGCATATGCTTTCTTTAACATCCACCCTCCCCCCCCCCCCCCCCCCCCCCGTGCGAATGGAACAAGCCGGTTGCGATTTTGAGACGAGGACGCACATCTCATGCCGCGACGTGGCTCAGAATAGGGGCGCGAGAGAACCCTCAAGATGACGGACGTCGCCACAGCGCGAGCGGCGACGGTGCCCCGCGCGCGCCGAAATGGCAGGCTCGCGGGACGGGGTGTGAATATAGAGAGAGGATATAGGGACAGACCGGCTTCCACTCTGTTCTATTCTGTTCTATTCTATTCTATTCTATTCTGTTCTGTTCTATTCTGTTCTATTCTGTTCTATTCTATTCTATTCTGTTCTATTCTGTTCTATTCTGTTCTGTTCTATTCTGTTCTGTTCTATTCTGTTCTATTCTATTCTGTTCTATTCTGTTCTATTCTGTTCTATTCTATTCTGTTCTATTCTATTCTGTTCTATTCTGTTCTGTTCTATTCTATTATGTTCTATTCTATTCTGTTCTATTTTATTCTATTCTGTTGTATTCTATTTTGTTGTATTCTATTTTGTTCTGTTCTATTCTATTCTGTTCTATTTTATTCTATTCTGTTGTATTCTATTCTGTTGTATTCTATTCTGTTCTGTTCTATTCTATTGTGTTCTATTGTGTTCTGTTCTATTATGTTCTATTCTATTCTACTCTATTCTGTTATATTCTGTTCTACTATATTCTGTTATATTCTGTTATATTGTGTTCTATTATATTCTGCTCTACTCTGTTCTATTCTGTTCTGTTCTACACTATTCTGTTCTACTCTATTCTGTTCTGTTCTAGTCTATTCTATTCTGTTCTATTCTATTCTGTTCTACTCTATTCTGTTCTATTCTATTCTGTTCTATTCTACTGTATTCTATTCTACTCTATTCTGTTCTATTCTAATCTGTTCTGTTCTATTCTATTCTATTCTGTTCTGTTCTATTCTATAGCATGCTAACGTTGATAATTCAAATGTTGACCACATATATTTCCTCTGGAGAGTACACATATGTGTCATGTGGGCTCATTGTAGGCCTGGACATCAAACCCCATAGCCTCCATCCTACCAACTGCTGCTGCTGCTACGTGTTCTAGACTTACATTGGCCAAACAATATCTCAAGTTTGACATTTACGTACTATTAGGTGTGCATTGATTGGCTCTTTGTGAATACTCCCAACATCATGTATAGACCCTAAATCACAACTTAGGGTTACCTGACACACGATGTGCTAACCAGGTTGGAATGAGCCGGATCTGGTTAGAAAGTAAGCAATAGGCAATATGATACCCCCACGCTGGCCAATCAAATCCACGAAAGATCACATCCCTCCATACCCTTTCTTCCATATAATATCCAGTTTTAGTTGGAAATATGGGACAATATGGAAGCAAGATACACCTGAACACAGTTTCACATATAGCGCTGTATTGATACAGCGTTAAGCACACTAAGAGAATGTCTCTTGTGAGGCTTTCACATAACATATAGCAAATAATCATCTTGTGAGTGAATTTTGAATGCATAGTGAGTTTGCTGCTGGAAATTTCCAGTACTGTTAAAAGGAGTCCTGATGATCATTTAGCTTCCACAATAGACATAATATTATAAACATAAAAATAATGGCTACATTATGAACATATACATTTAATTTCCCCTGGTGTCACATTACATGCAGATGCTGCATTGTGATTGGGCTGCAAGGTTATAAGTCACTTCCTTGTTTACATTGGAGTGATATTTAGAAAATACAAAGGATGATCAGTCCACATCATGTAAATGCCATTTTTGACAGTGTGTAATCACAGTTAGCACTTGGGTCATGGACAGAAACACGTTCTTCTCCAGTTTTGTCTGTTTCTCATCAATGCTATAACATGAATAGAGGTTGACACTAACTTACTAGGCAAGAATGACAAGCAGCGTTCGGCTTTTAGTGGTCAAATTGACAAATCGGTTGCTACAAAATCACAGCCAGAGCCAGAGAAACCATTGCCAGTGGCATGCAGCTGAGGATTAGGAAGGAAATTGCCTTTCAAAGTTTTGAGTCATTTAGCAAAAAGTTAACTAGTTGGATTACCATTGCTTAGCAGTTTTCGAGTTTCACTGCATGTTTTCCCACTAGGCAGTGCACAGTGCTTAGTAAGGCAGGCCCATTGTTACTAAATCATGCACTAGGTGCACACATTTTTTAAGACAGGGTACATTCAGTGTGCATTATAGTATTCTCATTAAAGTGAGAGTTTTCAACATTCTGCTTACTTACGTAATTCATGTATTTCATACTACATACAAGTATCAAAGTATAAAACATTACATTAGTACTTCATGATCCAGAAGAGTCATTTTATTATTTATACTTCAACCTCTTTTAGTTAAGCCAAAAGGTTGGGCTTTGGTTGGCCAGGTGTTTTATTGTTGACAGACTGTAGCTTAGAATTAAACCCATTTATAAACTGATTGCCTAGCTTGAATACAAATTCTTTCATTAAAGTTATTTAGTACTTGCCCTTGCTTTGGGCTATAGCTGAGTAAAATATGGAATTATTCATGCAACATGCATGAACTCTATTATATGACTAGAGAAATCACATGGCTACCTATATTTTGGACCAGGCCTTAAAAATGTACAAAAATACATTGAAAAGATTACATTGAAAAAAAGGAGAGAATATAATTTTCCTTAATGGACGGTGGTGATAGCTTTCACTGTATATTGTTAACTTACAAAGTCCAGATTTCTCAGATGAACTCCCTTGGCTTGCTTGGCCATGTTATGGCTGCCTAATGATTGTAAAAGAAGGAACCCTTTGACTATTTCTGATTGTTGATCAGGATTGTTTTGATGTGATTTCCTAGCAATGCAACTACAACACAATAGACTCATTCCCCTCTACAGACTCATGATTGTATCACACCATGCTTCCTCTAAATCCTAGAGAACATCCATGCATATCTCAGATTTGTCCTTTTTGTGTTTTAATTTGTATATGCTCCTAAATAATGCCAACATTTTCTAGTAATACAAATAATTGAAAAAAGTAAGTATGTAAAGGAATAATGTTCCCCTCAAATTTGATTTAAATTCCTTATCAGTAATTCAAAAATATGTTTGGTTTAGCCACATCTAGTTTATTATAATTGGATAAGTATTTAATGAGTCCAGCCTACGCGTTTGACTATAAGTAATCAAGCAACCATTAGAAGTCCATAATTTAGCATGCAGCTATTTTGTCAATTATCTTAATAAGAAAAAGGGACTGTGAGCCTCGCAGCCTTGATGGGATTGTCATGTGGAAATATTGTCCCCAGAGATCAGCCACCACACGTGCATAGATGCAACATTGTCTTTAAGCTATGTACGTGTGCTCGACGGACGACATCAACACACAACAACAAATCCGAGATCGGACCGATTGTGTTCATAATTAGCACACGTTTCGTTTAATAACGTCCGCAGCTTGTTGAGGATTTTTTTTTTCTTCCATGTTTGTGTTTATCCCCTTTTCTCTTGACTCTCAGACAACTATTTTTTTTTTTCTCTTCGTAATCCACCGGGGAAAACATGGAATTATTTTGTAAAGCGCGATAATAATGTGTGGCCATGATAACTTGACTCCTGAGGATTAGTAAGTGTGCATTGTCTGAAGCAGAGTTCTCCTGGGCCGTCCGCTGCTCGCCGCCCCCCCCATCCCCCCTTCAACAGTGGCTGCCTCTACCAATTAAAAAACGCGGCCTAGTCCGCTTCTTCACATGATTAATTCTGCCCACGCTGTCGATGGCCTGCCAATTATTGTCGCCCCAAATTGGTATTGGTAGGTAGAGGATTTCCTTATGTGGAATTCATTTGCCAGCTTTGAAAACTTCTCCCGATGGCTCTCATGAGATTTTAGTTTTTTTCTACTCTTACATAAAACTCCTGCAAGTGTACATGATGTTTTGTACATTCATGTGCACACTAACGATATGCACAACTGAGGTTTTTAGCAAACAAACAAAACAACAATCCTAGGAGACTAAAGGCTGCACCAAAGTATGTTTTTTTCCATCCTTGCCGTTCGTTCGATAGCTGACCGCTTTGCTTTGACTGGCAATCAGTAGCGGTCGGTGCGTCTCTTTGACCTTGTTGGACACTTACACATAGGCTACCTTTAGGAAATGAAAGGAATAGAGATATATATATATATATATATATATAGAGAGAGAGAGATGTTTTGGTTAGTGATTCAGCACCCTGGGCACAGTGGGCAAGACAGACCGACAGCGCGGGCCCCAATGTGCTGCTCTGATTGGCGGGCCCTATCAATATTAAGCTACTGTTGGGGATCATTGTGTTAATGCATTTATAAATGGACCGGTGATATTGCTGTAGACCCCAGCCAAGCAGAAGCATATTAAATCATGGAATAATCTAATGAAATATTTATCCTTTTTTATTTTCTCTCCAGAGCTTCTCTGATGGATTACGGTCCTCTGTGGGTTTTTCCTGCACAATAAAAAATGGAGAAACGCGAGGGGTAGAAGGGTGGATCAAAATGTATATTATCAGTCATGTGCCAGGAGTATCTGCATCCTGAGAGGCGGTTGCTGTTGACTAAAACTAATCTAGTATTCCTTTGTTTTCCAAGGCTTCTCAATATATCCATTTTGATATGATAATAGCCTGTCTCCATATTGAATGCATACAGAGAGAAGCAAAGATCACAATGGCTGCTGTAGGACAGAAACCCCTCTGAGAAAACAGATGGAGGCAAATTCACTTACTGACAACATACACAGCTTTATGCGAGAGCATATATGGCACAGATATGCTGTGTGATGGTATTCCAGACCCATAGGCAGCGGTCTATCATTTGCAACATCTCGCAACAAAAAACACCTTCTTGAGTTTGTACCCGATAATTGTTTCTTCAAACCGTTGACTATCCAGATCAAACATAGTGAAAAAAAACAACCCAAAAACAAGTTCTCTGTCTACCTGCAGCTATGTCCGGTGATTTCATTAATACATCTAGGATAACCTTGTATGCCCGGGCTGCAGTGAGTCAATGCCACCAGACCGGGGCTGGCTAATGCAATAACAGAACAGCTTCAGCGTCGACACTCTCAGATGTCTGTAAATCTTATAATAAGCAACAGGACTTTCTGCTCATAAAAGATGCAGCAGCTCAACTGGTACTGACAGGCGCTGTGGGTCTCCGTGTGGGGATTAACAAGGGGCTCTCTCTCTCTCTCTCTCTCTCTCTCTCGCGCGCTTATTTTATGATATATTTTATTTATTTATTTTATCTTTTTGCGTTGAGAGAAGCCCACTGTGTAGGCGGCGTAGCCTTGCTCTGCTGGAGGCTGACGTCCACCACCACCATCACCACCATCAACACCACCATCACCATCACCACTACCACCACCATCACCACCATCAACACCATCACCACCACTACCACCACCAGCACCCCCATCCCCATCACCACCACCATCACTACCATCAACGCCACCACCACCACCACCATCACCACCACCTGGCCCTGAACCACTATAGTCCAGAATTAAGGTAGATCTTAGGTGTCACAGTGTTAGTTGCCTGTGGATAATAAAATACGAAATCGTCTTTTTTTGTCGGGGGGCCAGGGTTGCTTAGCTTGCCTGTCAAATCCAAAATGTGTTTTGGATTTAATTGGGTCGGATGAATAAAGCTCTGGTTTCACGGTATCACTTTCGTAGGTATGAATGTGCAGGTTAGTCCGACGGGGCCGGTCCCTTATGGTATGAGGGGCTGTGTCCACACTGTCTAAATCATACTAAAGTAAACTATTCTACACTTGTTCTCCACGCTATTATTATTTAATCATTCGGTATGAAACAAATGTAGTTTAGTCATAGTTTATATGCTATTTCTGAATATGTGGGAAGTCGTCCTACCTTTTTAAAGACCTGCGTATTCTAGCTTAAAGAGCTTTCTGTTGTGTTTTGCTGGGTTTTATGTATCACAATGGAGGCTGCCGAGGCATACCACTTTCTGGTTTATAGGCAAAGGTCAGTCACTGTAATGCGCTGAGTCTAAATAGAGAAACAGCCTATCCGGTTTGTGCTTTAGCAGAGTGGCATCGCCTATCGGAGATGGATGTACGGCTATAAAACCGAAAGAGAACAAACCTAATTGTATAAAGGAACAGAGTACAGAAGAAGGTTACGTTACCCCAGCATTACCTCTCAGAAGGAGGTAATGCCCTTTAATGTTGTCTATGTGCTGCTGCTGTCGAGAGAGAGAGGGAGAGAGAGAGAGAGAGGGAGAAATAGGAAATTATGAGCAAAAAGCCTGTGTTTTTTTCACAATCCCACTCAATTTCACAATACAGTATATTTTAGTACAGCCACATGACTGAGCCCTGTGCATATTTGTTATTTGTCTTGTGGTGCTGCACTTTGAATATGTGTGTGTGTGTGGGAATATGCATGTTGTGTGTGTGTGTGTGTGTGCATGCGTGTGTGTGTGTGTGTGTGCACGTGCGTGTGTGTGCGTCTGTGTGTGTGTGTGTGTGTGTGTGCATGCGTGTGCGTGTGTGTGTGTGTGTGTGTGTGCATGTGTGTGTGCGTGTGCATGTGAATGAGCAACTCGTGAATGTACTGCACATCTGTGGCGTTGCTTTTTTTTTTTTTTTTTTCCCTATTATTCCGCCTCCAATCAGAGTGTAATGCGTATGCGATGCTGCTGTCAATCCCTCTCTGTCAACGCAAGACAATGAAGGAGGAGAGGAGAGTGGCGTGCTGGCACAGGTGTACAGCAGCTGGACCACGAGGCTTCTGACAGACAGACCAGACAGACAGACAAGACAGACAGGCAGACAGGCAGACACACGGGCGATGGAACAATGGATGGATGGATGGAGATGGATAAGTGGCGGTGGTGGTGGAGGGAAAGATGAAGTGTTTGTCAAGAGACAGAGGAACAAATGGCGGCTTTTATCCCGAGGCAGTTGGGAGAGGGGAGTGACGGCTTTGCGGTAGCGGACACGCAGGAATTCCTCTGGCAGGTTGAGAGCTGCCTGGGCACCTTGGGGTGCACAGGGGTGTGGGCGGGTGGTGGTGGTGGTGGTGGTGGGCGGGGAGGCGGGGAGTGGAAAACAAAGCAATTTAATGTGTGAGGAGGAGGGGGGGTGTGGGGTGTGTGTGGAGGGGGGCTGAGGCCAAGTTTGGCAGATTTAAAATGTAATCACCTGAGCTGATGCAACCAGAGAGCCTCCTGTAGTAACCGCGGTAACACTACATCACTGCTGCAGCGAGAGCAAGTGAAATGTTACTACTATTTTATACAAAGTATATTTGCAGTCTAGGCTTTGAATAATACATGCCCAATACCGGTCTTATTTTCCTAGTTACACTAGTATTAGTGACGGTTAAAAAATGGATTCTACTTCTTGCTGGCATTAAAATGGTGTACTTGCATGGGGAGCATGGAAACGATTCAAGGTTATTCATGCTAGTGTTATTATTGACGGATACAAAACAATTCAACATGATTTTATTCATGGTTTACACCGCAATGCGTGTCATATATATTCCCTGCCTCAGTAAACAGCGTTATTGTCCCCAATACTTTTGGTACTAAATAACGGATGAATATTTAACCCTCCCGCTACAGGATGAGAACAGACAGTGGTGCGGATGCTGTTTAGGGGGTCCGTTGAGGGGCTGTGTGGAGAGATGCGGGCTATAAATAGAAATTCTGTGGTATTTCCGAAAATAGGTTAAGCTGCCATCGCGGCGCTGCTGGCATGACATCACTGATTGCCTGCCAGACTCCCCCCCCCGCCCCCCCCCCCCCCCCCCCCCCCCCAACATCTCAAAGACAGCTCTCACACTGAGCATACAAGAAAAGGAGGGAGGATTCAGTGAAGGGTGGTGGTGGTGGTGAGGGGGGAGGGGTTTCTTTTCCCCCCCACCTCCTCCCCTCTGCTCCTTCACCCATCCAGCCACTCCCCCCCCCCCCCCCCCCCTGTGCTCCTTCGGCACTAGGAGGAGGAGGTCGCTAGTGGTTTGTCACACTGCACAGAGACTTTGTCCCTGGACGCATCATATCCTTAGCTGGAGATGGACGCCACGAGAAAAATGGCAAAAATTGATTCAAGATGCGTGTCTACTGATATGTAGATTTATCTGTCTGTCTGTCTGTCTGTCTGTCTGTCTGTCTGTCTGTCTGTCTATCTATCTATCTATCTATCTATCTATCTATCTATCTATCTATCTATGTAGTCAGTGGGACATGCAGAGGGCTGCAATTAACCCTCTGGCTCCTGCTCTTCAGAGACGCCACCTGTGTTAATTATGACTCCACCGCGGCGCAATGACGATAAGATTGATGAGAATAATAAGTGTGGACAAGGACACACAACGCCGGACGCTCTGTTGATCAGGATGTCCTCCTGCGGTCTGTTTGCTGCATTAAAAGAACGGTGGAATCAACAATTTTATCTATTTGATCTATTAGGCACATCCACACGGCTTCACGAAGGCAGCGCTATAATCAAGGACAGCGTGTGGCCCGGTGAGGAAGGTGGCAGTGGGTGGTGTTTGTTTTACTCCTTCATGGCCTCTCTCTTCCTCATCCCCATTCTAATCACTTCACCCAGATACCCTCCCAGAGCCCTTTGAAGCGCTATCTTGAAAGGCATCTTTCAATTTGTAAAATCAAAGTGTCACGAAGACCAGATCTGTTCCTCGGTAGCCGGTCGGTAAAGCCAGCTGCCAATATTTTTGTACAAACGGGGCTTTGCTGTGATCAGTTTATCTTTCTTTGGTTGGCGGGGGGGGGGGGGGGGGGGGGGGGGGGGGGGGGGGGGCGGCTTTAAATGCCGTCACCTTTTAGAGGGAGGGCAGATGGCAGTTGTAAAATTCACGTCTATAATATGGCACATTGACATATTGAGGTGTTGCATTAATGGGAACTGTATATCTGTTCTGGTTTACCAGCAGTGGGCGTGAGCCAGGTGTAACGGATGTTTACCGCAGATTGTTTTAGCAAATGAATGCCAGAGAAACAGTTCGCTGACCTTGACAAGGCTCTCATATACAACTTTCCATTGATTTCTATGTAAATCAGACCAATGAACACATGTCGCAAGTTGGTGTGTGTGTGTGTGTGTGAAGGAGAAGGTGATGATGGTGGGGGAGGGGGGAGGGCGGGGGAGGGAAAGGTACTTGGCAGTTTAACTCCCGTTTCCCTCCCAGAAGTACCACCGCGCCGAGGAAAGCATGCAATGCCCTACACATTATTTACAGTGCTCTGGAACCCCATCCATTAACTGTGTCAATTAGCTGCCTCATCTGGGATGCAGGCCACCAGTTGTATTTATAGAGCTGGCCCTGGCTTTAACGGCGGAGCGGGGATGGAGCAGCCGGACAGCACACATAAGCCAGGGCTTACTTTATAGGCTGCTATACAGTGCGGGGTGCCAAGGTCCCACTGCCTAAGTATTAGCCAGGGCCGTGTATTTAACGAGGTCTGGGCCGGGCCGGAGAAGCGGATTGGGTGGAAATCTGTCACCTTGGTTCGCCGGAGTGAACCGCCTCCGCGTTGGGGGGGGGAAAATATAAACTTTTAAGAAGTTTTAAGTAGCGGCGCCCGGGAGTTATTAGTCATAAATATTCGACATGGTATTAAACTTGTCAAGCACATATCTCCCATATGTACTGTATACACGTTGCTGCCGCAGCCTCCTCCGCCCTGAGAGAGCTAGCCTCATAGCATCACAATGAGTTGTGAGTGTAAATATGTCAACGTCTATTTCCTGGCTTTGACGCAATGGCTTCGCTGGCCCATTATCGATCCCCGAAACCTACACTGCGGCCTTTCACACAGAATTTATAGTGTTTGTGACACGCGTTGTTCGTTTCTATAGGGCACGGATGTCACAGAAACACACTGGTGTGTACATACTGTACCGTTGCCTGCACATGCACACACACACACACACACATATACGGACACATGTATGTATGTTACATCCAGGCACACACGTCACATGCACACACACACACAGGCACAGGCACACACACACACACACGTGCGCGTGACAGCGGCCCGGTATCCTCTGGGGTACAGCTCTCTATAGATCTGCGTGGAGGCTGGTTGGGTCTATGTGAGTGAACAGCAACAAATCAATGGTTAAGGTCTCCTGCTCAGGGGTCAGCCAGGATACCAGGGAGGTCCAGGGCCAATATCTCTCCCCTCATGATGGACACTGTTGGGCCTCAGAGCTCTGCGACGGTTGTCCCCCCCCACCCCTCCCGTTGCCCGGCTATTTCTCAAGGTGATAGGGATGGGATGGAGGGGAGGGGCCAACGGAGGCAAGCAACGGAAAAGGAGGGATGTTGATAGGACTTGGAAGTGTGCGAATGTGCCGCGATGAGGGGATAGCGTGATTGATTGAGAGAGAGAGAGAGAGAGAGAGAGAGAGAGAGAGAGAGAGAGAGAGAGAGAGAGAGAGAGAGAGAGAGAGAGAGAGAGAGGTGCCGTGGCCCCCTCAGGTTTGGGGGAATGGAGAGTAGCCGGCTTTGAGGTGCAGCGCCGCCCGACTTAATTAAAGTTTACTGGTTATGTCAGGCCGGTGCTTATGTTGCAGCACTCATTACGAGCCAGAGCGAGGGGAAAAAGAGCCGACTTGAGAAGGCGCCATCTGAGGCTAGCCATGCATTAAAAGTAAAGTAGTAAAGTACCATCAAGTAGCGCCTTCCCTTTTTTGGAGAGCGGCGAGATGGGTATTTGAATGAGGAATCCAGGTATCTGTATTTCTTTTTTTCCCGGGGGGGGGGGGGGGGGTAGTAAGCGGCGTAAGAGGTGCTCCGAGGCCAGCCTGATTACCCCCTCACGGTCAATCTGTTGCCACCGAGCCTGCTGTCTCCTCAGCCGCCAATGACTCAGGTCATAATCACGTTGCATCAGTGCCCATGATTGTATTTCTGCTCCCGACCCCCCTCTCTCTCTCTCTCTCTCTCTCTCTCTCTCTCTCTCTCTCTCTCTCTCTCCCCCTCTCTCTATCTCGCTCCCTCTCTCTCTCTCTCTCTCTCTCTCTGAAAGGCTACCCAACCACATGGCCCCCCCATCCCACCTCCCTCCCTCCCTCCCTCCCTTCCTCCCTCCCCCCCCCCCCCCCCCTCCCCTCTTCTCGCCGAGCCCCATGCAGCAGTAAATGAAGTAAGCAAGTAATCTAGCCTTAGCGATGGCATTTTCCACCGGCTGTAAATGATGTGTGAGGCCAGCAGCGGGTTAGGCCGGCACCAGAGGAGCATGCCGGCTCTCAGGCTCTGCTGCTTGCGTCGCCGCTATAGTGCCGCCGCCGC
The DNA here is from genome assembly GCA_030340625.1 of Merluccius polli. Lineage (NCBI taxonomy): Eukaryota > Metazoa > Chordata > Actinopteri > Gadiformes > Merlucciidae > Merluccius > Merluccius polli. Next base: position 297,798 of record JAOPHQ010005989.1, read on the forward strand.
CGCCGCTCCCTTCACACTCTGTGGCCAAGGAAACGCCACACTCGAGAGTGAAGTTCACACTTTTTTCATCGCATGCGGCTGGGGCAGATTTGCACCCTCAGGAGGAGTTAAAAAAAAGGAGTGGAAGAAAGGAGGAGAAGAGGGAGAGATGGCCAGGGTGTCGGTGGAGGAGTGGAGCATGGATTTTGTGTGTGGTTTCTTTCTCTTATGTGTGCACTTTTCTTTTGACATGTGGGAGAATCAGGGAGCAAAAGAGGAAATGTAAAAAAAAGAAAGAAAAGAAAATACAAAAATGGATGCAGCATGTTTGTAAGAAGAATGTATCTATCGATGTGCCGAGTGTGGGTTGTAATAGCGGGGTTGAACTAGCAGAGAGCAGTCACGGTGGAAACGCAGACCTCTGCCTAATACATGTGATATATCATCGGCGAGGGGACAGATCCCACACGACATCACTTGTTGTGCAACGTGTCACGAAACAAAAGACTAATAATGACGAGGAGGCCTTCCCTGGTGTAGACGTGTGCCGAATCTGTCAGTCAATCGATCTGGAACTTCCAGCCAGGCATGGATTATGAGGGGCGCCATATTTGTCCCCGAAAGACGAGTGAGATGACCTCCTTGCTTCTGTAATATGACGCGTTTCCACGGGAAATCGAATATTAAGGCCGGACTTCATTCAGGCCGCGACCCCCAAAACGTGTGTTGGCACGCGCGAGCGTCTGTTAAATGACTACACAGTAAGTAGGAGAGGGATGTGTGTGGATCCCTTGAGGTCCTTTATGGTTTTGAATTAGGAACAGCAGCAATGTTTAGAGGTTGTCAACAATATAAGATATGTGGTTGGTAGGCGTATACGCGATGCCTGCTTACTCTGACTTTGTGATGCAATCACTGGAAGGATTAGTTTTTTTTCCATCAATCTGGATCTGACGGACCTCGAGGGAAAAATACATAAGAATCAGCAAAAGCTGAAGTTATTAAGCGAAACAGTTCACCCTAAAATGGAAAGACAAGTGAGCTGGCACTGTTCCACCTTTTAAAAAGCCACGATTTTAACAAACTTGTCTCTCTCTCTTCATATTGTTGGAGGAAATTGATTGTTGGGGGAAAAAAAACATGTCGCAACAGAACAATGGGTTCATGCTGCATGAGCAGTTAAAACGTTGAATTATAATTGTATGTGCTTTTGAGACTGAAGTGAAGACTTTCTCCTTTCACGTCCATTACTTGGGGAGAAGCTTCTGTTGAGCAGTGCTTTGTGTTGTGTGGAGAGGCTAAAAGAAATAAGTCAAAAGAGTTGCTTTAAAAGGTGTGTCATTACGAAAAGCAATCACATATTTCTTTTGTTCACTGGTCTAGCTTCAGAACGTTATTTTCCCCTTTGGTTCGATTTGAACACTATTGGCTAACTGCAGCTAGCAATCTAATTGGAAGCTCCTGTGCCCAAGTAAATAGCAAGTCAAAAAATATAGCTGTCTCCTAAAAGGTCACATTTACTGCGAAATTAAACAGGCCGAAAATGAACTTCAAAGTCAATATATGCAGTGTATAATATGTAGGGCTGGACTACACCCAAGTTGCATTTTACCACAAGTGAGAAATGTATCAGACATGCTGACGGGTGGTTTTAGTGGATGCAACTATGCAACTAGATTGTCAGAGACTATTTATTACCCTTGATAGAAAAGACTATGCCAGCTTATTTTCATTACAACAATTCTCTGTAAATCTCCTGAAAGTTTTCACTAGCCTTTCTTAAATGGGGGTACGCGTACCCCTAGGGGTACTTTGAAGGATTGCATTAAAAAGAAAATCTGAATTTGAATACCACTTTATTAGAATTATATAACTCTGAATACTTACGTACATGTTTGATACAATCATTGGAGTACAAGTGAAGAGCAACTCCACTTGTACTCCAACTGTAAGTATTCACACCAGTTTAAGTTTAATGTTCATGTTTATAAATACCATGCACGTACATTTTCATCCCCAAATTGTTTTGTGTTGGTAAAGGGTGCTTGGCTCCAAAAAAAAATATCGAAGAAGAGGTACATCAGTGAAAATAGTTTGAGAACCACTGCACTATGTGATAGAATCATATTGTTGGTTTCATCCTAATCGTATTGAAATAGCATGAGGAGACCGTGGTTAAGTGTATGTAAAAGGCATGATGAGAAGAATAAGCCTCTAATGGAATAGGATAAATGTCTTACACAATACATTATATACCATACACATGCCACGGACATACATGCACCCACGCACGCACGCATGCACACACACACACACACACACACCCACTGTTCTACTGTACGGTACAATGTTCTGTGTTATGGTATAATTAAACCTGCAAAAAGCTGCAGCCTGCAGAGTTAAATACCCTCTAAAATGTTTTAAAGTGTTTTAAACGTGCAATGTACTGGTCTAGTGAACACTCAAATATGGAGAAGTAGCCAAAAAATACACACGCATACACACACACACACACACACACACACACACACACACACACACACACACACATACACATACACACAGCACAGCACACATTACAGATTTACATTTAGGAGAGGGTAGAGGAGGAGAGGTGGCAGGGGTGGAGGAGGAACTGCAGGCATGGGAGGAGATCAGAGGAGGAAAGTAGGACAGAACGAGAGATGTAGAAGGAGTGATAGAAAGGCGAGAGAGAGAGAGGGAGAGAGACAGAGACAGAGAGCGAGAGAGAGAGAGAGAGCGATGGAGGAGAGAAGAGAAGGTTCTTTTACCACGGAGATGAAATCAGCACGTGTGATAAGGTTGTTTTAGATTGCTATCAGATGATGCAGCGGGATCATCTACACACACGCACACACACACACACACACACACACACACACACAAATACACACACACACACACGCGTGTATGTGCATGCCACCAAGGCTTTCCCCAGCGCTGCGTCAGCGAGCTCTGGTTACACTCTCTTTGTGTTGTTTTTCAAGCAGTTTCATCATCCTCTCCCTCCCATGCACTTTTACACTTGGTATGCAATGCAGCGCTAGCAATTTGCGTGCGTTTGGATTCCAATTATGAAATTGTTAGAGCCGCGTTGCCCGTGGCCTGAAAATCCTTATTAAGCCATACATTAAAGAACACAGAAACACATTTAAATGAAGTTTATGTTTTTCCTTTTGTTTGGCGGGGCCGCGGTCGCTATCCATTTAGTCTCTGTGCCCCGTACGTCGCACACAACACAACAACAGAAAAAAGGTGTCTGGGATTATAATGCAAAATAGTTTTACTTCCCATTCACGGGGAAAAGGGCAAGCGCTCGTTGAGGACAATCAACAAACCGAAAGAGAGCGACTAAAACAACAATACAGCTGCCAAAATAAGGGGTAAGCGGGCGGCAATTCGCCCACTTACCCTCGACGAGCTAAGAAACAAACAGAAAGCACTGCGACAAAACGCACAGTCTAATTACCGTCTTTCTCCAGCTGATTGAGAAGGAGTTGGGGAGTGAGAGTAATGCTGTGAGTGATTGAGTGATATGGTTGGTGGCGATTGGAAATCATTAAGTTAGGGGCGCTGGGACCGGGGGGGTGGGTGGGTGGGGGGGGGGGTTGCGAGGGTTGAAGAAGGCAGCACCATGACACTAATCATAGAGCCAGCCAGCGGAAAGGTCGTGACCCCTAGCACAACATCAGAATACTGTTCGGAGGAGCGGCTGTTTAGTGGCTGTCTTTTGTACGGCTTCATACACCAGATGATGTGTTTGGGAAAGCTATGAGAATTTAATTGAACATTTTGGAAGCGAGTCTGTGAGTCTGTCTGCATGTGAAAACACACCCACATGGACACACACACACACAAATGAACGCACGCATACACACACTGTGATGTCATGATGTCATGTGTCTTAATATTCTTTACTGTTCAATCTTCCTATACCTCTTTTTATTTTGCCAAGCTCATACCGCGTTCAAGACAACTCTGAGATTCCCGACGTCCAACATCATGCGTTCACGCTGTACGCTAACTTGGGGGGGGGGGGGGGGGGGGGGGGGGGGGAGGAAAACATGGATGCCCGAATGAAGTTCGGCAAATTGTGGCTCATTGCTGAATACAAAAAATATATGCAGCAACAATTTATGCTTCTTTTGGAAACATATGTAGAAGAGAGGAGAGGAGACGTTTGAAAACGAACACTTATTGCATAATTACATGTTATAATTAAAATGCCAACAAATACTTTTATAGTAATTTCATTCATCCATTAACAATGAAGATCGCAGTGTTTGATGTTGGGACTGGCGTCAAGCTCTGAAATGATGACTGGAATATCCAACCTGTTATTCCGGCCAACCGTTAATTAATTAAAAATATACATCGGAGCTCGTTTTTTCCCAGGTCTGAGTGTCTTGAACGCATTGTCAGACCCAAGTGTATATATATCCCAGGTTACAGGTCATAGCCGCCATTTTGTCCCCTCTGCCTCGGACCAAGCCTTGAGTTTGGTTTCTTCTATTCTTTTTAGTTCCCGTAAAGCCTTGAGGAGTTTGTTGCTATGGCTACCTTTGCTTCGATGAGCACCTTTGTTAACGTAGTATTTTAATATATATTTAATTTGCATTGTGTATGAAAGTGTGCGTTTAGTCGTTCAATTCTAAAGCCTTCAGCATTGTTTCCGTTTCACACGACGAAACCTTTATGAGGTGTGTGATGAACCTTGAATGTAAAGTTACGTCTGTGACTCTCCATCCAAGCGTTCAAGCGTTTCCCTATAGCTGCCCATTTGTGGCATGCAGGAAGGGGGACAGAACACACATCCATAGGGTCACACACACACACACACAGATATATGTACAGCGGGCCAGGCTGCTGGAATCGGTCGCTACAGAACAGGTTACAGGTCAACCAATGGATCAATGAGTGACTGACGGAAGCCTGACCCCTACCTTTTGTGAAGCGGTCCTGCAGGGGCTGCGGCGGGCCCGCGACCCGGCCCGGCTCAGAGGCACACGGGCATTCAATAAGACTCCATTAAAACCGCACGTGCAATAATTCAACGGTTATTGAAAGGAAGGGCGTGTGTTGCAAAACATACATAAACGCTAAACACACACACACACACACACACACACACACACAAATTCAGCCCGTAATGCATTCCTATTCAAGATACAAGCACTTTAAGGAAACGAGGGAGGCGAGGATAGTTCACGTGCCGCGGCCGGGCTGCAGAGAGTGAATTTATGGATGGGTGAGAGTGATCTGATGTGCGGCAGAAGGAATGCATTTGAATATTATCTGCTTAAAGACATCTAATTCATCACCGCCCACCGAATACGTTGGGCGGGTTGAAATGAGATCCGAAAATGCACTAGCTTCTAATAAACCATCTTTGGAGTGGCAGAGATATGATACTGAGGGGTAACCCACATGAACCTCATTAATAGAGCACAAGCAAATCTATTTATGCAGACAGTCATGGGAGGGGGGGGGGCGATCGTCTCCAAACTTTCTTTTGTCCTCCGTTTATTTTTTCTCATTTCTGTTTTTCCTTTGCTGTCCCTTCATTTATTTTGTGTTTTTTTTCATTTTGTCTCTTCTCTTCCTCTGTTGTTAACTCATCTTGTCGTTTTCCTGCACGGGAGATAAATGGATTCAGTACATCATAATAAAGTGTTCACGTGAGGGAGTATGGCTGATGGGTGGATTCCCGTTTGGTGTGTCTGTTTCCGGGGGTGTGAGGATGTGTACGTTTTAATAGATAGATATCGGTTAGATAATGTATTCTCTCTGTGCTTAGAATCCTCCGTCAATTCATCCTTCCACACATTCACTCATCCTTCCATCGATTTATCCATCGATTTATCCATCCATCCATCGATTTATCCTTCCTTCCTTCCTTCCTTCCTTCCTTCCTTCCTTCCTTCCTTCCTTCCTTCCTTCCTTCCTTCCTTCCTTCCACACATCTGCCTCCCCGCTCCCATGTCTCCACTTACTCTTGATTTGCCGGTTCCTTTGTCTCCACTGGTGCTGACAGAGGTCAGACTGGTGATGCTGGCCAGCTCACTGGGAGTGTTGGACAGGGAAGAGCCTGATCCTTGCTGACAGCGAGGCCAGGCAAGGCATCTTCACCCCCTCATGCTCTGTCCTGCCTTTGGCTTCCTTCATAAGATGCAATAGTTTTGATTTTTGTATTAATTTTTTTAGTTGTTTTTTAAGGTTTTGAAGGTTTTTTAAGGCATTTTAAGGTTAACAACGCCACTCGCCTCTCTCTTCCTTTCATAATTCATCTCTTCGTATATATCTTGCGTTCGGTTCTCGTCTTTTCTCTTTTCTGCTCGTCTTTCCTCTTCTCTTCCCCCCTTTTCGACGCACCTGTCGGCGTGTTGTCTGGTTGTCCGCCGTCGTTAAGTCTACTTCCATATTTTGTGCGAGAGACGTTTTCGTCTCGCCGCCGCTCTCCTTGTTTTTCTTGACGGACAAGCTCCCGAGACTAATGGGGCTTGATGAAAAGCCACTGCGCCGCGTGCCGCTGTGGTGGAGCGGCGCTAATAAAGAGCCTGGGCCGTCGTCAGCTGAATGTTTTGTCCCACCGCTTCATAACCAAACACGAGAGAGCGCACTATTTTGGTGACTGATCTAAAAAGCGACGCCTGCCTCGTTCTTTATTTGAAGCCTCGTCGTTCCTGCTTATATTTTTCCTCCCCCACCAAGAACATTTCTCTTGTATCTCCATGCAGGACACAACAAATGCGATACGAATGTTCAGTGTGTGCGGTCCCCTGTGTGTATTTGTATGGCTGTAGGTTTAATGAGTCCTTCCCCTGTTGGGCCCTTCTCTCGCAGGTTGTGCATTCCTCACCTACTGCGCCCGCGAGTCGGCCATCAAAGCCCAGAACGCCCTCCACGAACAGAAAACACTGCCAGGGGTAAGTCTCTCTCTCTCTAGCTATATCTTGGTGTCTCTCTCTCTCTCTCTCTCTCTCTAGCTATATCTCGGTGTCACTCTCTGTCTCTGTCTCTCTCTCTCTCGCTATATCTCGGTGTCTCTCTCTCTCTCTCTCTAGCTATATCTCGGTGTCTCTCTCTCTCTGTCTCTCTCTAGCTATATCTCGGTGTCACACTCTCTCTCTCTGTCTCTCTCTGTCTCTCTCTCTCTCTCTCTCTAGCTATATCTCGGTGTCACTCTCTGTCTCTCTCTCTCTCTCTCGCTATATCTCGGTGTCTCTCTCTCTCTCTCTAGCTATATCTCGGTGTCTCTCGCTCTCGCTCTGTCTGTCTGTCTGTCTGTCTTTTTCTATCTCTTTCTCTTGCTCTCTCTCTCTTTCTCTGTATGTCTCTCTCTCTCTCTCCGTCTGTCTCTCTATCTGCTTGTCTTACATTCACCTCGACCGTTTCAGCCGTGCCGTGATATGCAACCCCGCTGCACACCGGCATTTCTCCTCCTTGCGCAGAGATGAGAACCCTGTTGCAAAGCGGGACAAATCAATACGCCCGGGCTCGTTTGAAGAGCCTGCTTTTTAACTTTTTCATGTGACTGTCCACACAAGGGAAAACCGCCGGCATTGATCCGGTGACTCTCTGCCCTCCCCCTGCTTTATCGCCAATGACATCAAATGTCACCGTGTTTACGTCACCCCCCCCCCCCTCCAACCCCCCCCCCCCCCCCCCCTTCCAGCAACAAAAAATTAAATAAATAAAAAAAACCGGTGGGAGATTTAGTGGGGATGACATACGGGGATTAAAAAAAAGGTGTAAAAAAAGAAAACATTAAAAAAAACGGTGAATATGAATGTGAGTAAATCTGCATTTTTGTGAACGCACTTTGAGATTATGTGGTTGATTCAAAACCGTTGGATTTGATCTAAAAATAGACATGTTACATTAAAAGGTTAAATTGAGTCTTATTTTAGGACACAATACGTGTAACTGAAAGTGACGCCAAGCATGAAATGTAAAGTAGTAAATACTTAGAAGCCAAAAAAATAAACGGCAACCCTCTGCATTTGTAATAAAACGTAAATTATATAACACATCAAATAGGAACAAATACAATTCATGTTCTCTACCACCTCCCCTCACGCACACACACACACACGCACACACGCACACACACACACACACACACACACGCACACACACACACACACACACACACACACACACACACACACACACACACACACACACACACACACAGGAAAGGAAAGGAAATAATACAAAGGAAATCTTTGTGGGGGTCCCACTGTCTGACAACTACAGAAGCACATGCAGAGCCGTTCCAACAAAAGAGGACAGGTCTCATTAGTGAACAGAGACTCTAACATTTCCTTTGTATTTATGTCTTCAATGGGGTTTCCTTTAATGCAATTGGATAATAGTTGCTCTTTGTTTGTTAAACATATTCCAAGTTCAAACATTTGATGGTTGTCGTTAGTTATTATGTATTTTGTTGTTTGACCGGCCGATCAGGTGGGCAGTGTGACACCTTGTTTGTTTTTGTCACATTTTGAGACTACTAATTATTCAACGTTATATGTACAGCTTTTAACAAACGAAAACTCACATGAGAGAATGAAGACGCATGCATATCCACTATGCCTGCATGATTCCTGTATGAATCCTTTTTTAAAAGTTTGAATCTGAGTGCATGTCTGTCTACTTACGTACATTTTATATTTAGGGACCATAGGGACCATTTTAAGTATAATTCTTTTCGCTTCTGGTGGATTTGCGTGGGGTAAGTAGGGTTTATCGGGGCACCGGGTGATCATTACTCATACTTTGTGAAATCTGACCATGGTGTTCCCCCTCATCAAGAAGGATGAGGGAAGTGACAAGGGAATCACTTACGCTTAGTGTGAAGTAGATGGGGCAGACCGGGGCGATCCACCTGGAGACACCGTGTCGATGGCCTGATCTCGCCTACACGGCCCTTATTCACCCAGCGGCCATCTTGGTTTCATCAGGCCCATCAGGCAGAGCCAAACCTCTCTCTTCCCACCGCTGACATAATACAAACTAGCTTGAAAAAACACCAGCCAAAAGGCCCATGTTTCACATTAAAGATGCATACAAATCTAAGTAAAAAACTAAAACATGTATCGTCATTTTTCTTTTTCCAAAACTGACGGTGGTTGTTTTTTAATTTGCCAAGTAGGAGCTGGAGGGCGTCTCCTCTCCCTCTAAAAGCATTTAAATAACAAGATGGGAGAAGAAAGTTGTTCTTGGAGAAAATGCCAGAGGATGTATTCATGGATGTCTATAACGGTGTCTAGCCATGCGTTAAAGAAGGCTTCGTTCATTCTTGCCGCTCTTCCTCGCTCACTTTTCTTCCCCCTTTTTTACATTCTCGTTTCTTCCTTGCTCTCTCTCTCTCTCTCTCTCTCTCTCTCTCTCTCTCTCTCTCTTTCTCTCTCTCATATCTCCATCTCTCGCTCTCACTCCCTCTCTCTCTCTCCCATTTGAAGTATCTTACAGTCTCGCCCGCCCGTCGGCATTTCTCGCCGAGTCATTAATTGTGCCCCCCTCGCCAGTCTTGGAGGGCAGCCGTCAGGGTTGACCCACCACTGGGATTGGGTGGTAGATGTGGTTAAATGCATAAATTAAAGGCCATAGAGTCGGGCACTAACAAGACCTCCTCCTCTTCCTCCTCCTCCTCCTCTTCCTCCTCCTCCTCCTCTTCCTCCTCCTCCTCCTCCTCCTGCACATCGGCCTGAGTGGAGATCTCCACACCATCTGGGTTGTGAAAGATTGAAAGGCCGTTTGGTTAGAGCACTATAAAACCACTAAAACTCTTCTGTGTCTCCGGAGCGTCGGACGCACAATAAATCACACGTTCGCGTTTGTTTGTGTTCCTTTGCGGGACGCGCAATTGCGCCGTATTTTCTATGCGTCGACTTTTCTTATCGTGTTTTTGGGGGTTTTCGATTACAACTTGTTTAATTTAGGCGTTGGGTATTTTACATGCCTCAGTTCATTAGCGCTTCCCACGCTCGTCGTATTCTCGCACGCAAACGCGAGCACACGCGCGCATGCTTTGAGAGCATGTGTGTGTGTGTGTGTGTGTGTGTGTGTGTGCGTCCGTGCGTGTGTGTGTGTGTACCCCTCGCTCCCGAGTGATGAAACTGTTACCGTTTTCTTGTATTTCTTGAATCCCACTCCAGCCTCCCCGCCAGCTTCCCACTTTCTCCTTCTCTCCCCCACACCCAACCCCCCATCCCTTTGGTGCGCCCCCCCCCCCCCCCCCCACCACCCCCCACCTCACACACACACACATACACACACAACCCCCATCGCCTGCGTCTCCCCCCTCCCTCTGCTCCTCCTGTGAGCGAGTGTGTCATAGGGATGTAATAGGCAGACGTTGACGGGTGTCAGACCTCGCCGAATGAGCCGCGCGGCCCCGTACCCTTTTCCCTTTCCCTTCCCCCTCGCTGCCTCACACACGCTTGGAAACACACACACACACACACACGCTGTGCTATATGTGCACGTGTGCAGACAGACACAGGCATATACATGCACATATGCATCGACACACACACACATACATGCATACACGCACATACACACACACACACACACACACAGAAACACACACACAAAATCACACAGGCAGGAAATGATTCGTTGTACATCCTTGTACTGTAGCGTATTATATAAACTGTGTACAAAGATGATGCAGACAGTCGGACCATAATGACATAGAGAAAATGACAAATCAATTGAGCAGACCAATCAGATGCTGACCTCCTTCAACCCCAAAAAACAAACAGATATATAATATATGCACACATAATTGGATCATACATGTAATACAATTATAGTTGATACAGTTGTATTATGCAGTCCACGGTAAGACAAATACTGTGCCATATTGTGTGTGTGTGTGTGTGTGTGTGTGTGTGTATGTTAGTGTGTCAGCACACGTGTGTGTGTGTGTCAGCGTGTGTGTGTGTGTGTGCATCAGTGTGTGTGTGTGTGTGTATTTCAGCGTGTGTGTGTGTTTGTGCATGTACAGCTCAGGACTGAACTCTGAAAGCCGATCTCTTGACGGCCTCCTCATCCAGACTTCATCCCTTTTAAATCGCTTTCGCGTTTTTCCCCCCGATCGGCCCCTGTTGCATCCTGGTAAGTAGATATGCCAGTTGTTTGTTTGCAAAATCCTGCTTGATATGCAGTTTGCCAGGGGCTACAGTGTAATTAATGTAAACTAGGATTCCCCGGAGACGAGTTATAAGTTATTAACGTCTGCATTTTGTCATTAAATCCTACATCACCGTTCCCCCGTGGCTGTCATCTGATCAATCTGCTGGATAATCCATATCCATACTGTTTAAATGTGTGAATTTGGGGGCTTTCTGTGGAGCGATTGTTGAGCTAAGACATTTGACTGCAGCAGAGCAGCTCTGGGTTTGCTTTCACAGACCTCCTGCCCTGCTAAATGCATCGGTACGTGCGCACAGACGTGCACAGGCATGCACAGGCAAAGGCACATGCACATTAATTTGCCTGCATGCATTTATTCATTTGGTCCAAAAAAATCAAGACGATGTCAACGTACACACACACACACACACACACACACACACACACACACACACGTAATGAGCTTGAACAATGAGCAGCTAGCACATAGACAGACAAACACATGTACACACCTATCGACACACACATACAGACAGACACACACACACACACACACTCACACACTTGCGCACACACCTACACTCGCGCACACACACACACACCTACACTCGCACACACACACAAATGCACACACACACGCACGTGGATCATTAGTAACCTTGTGTTAGTGTTCATCCGTGTTATCCAAGGAGCAGGCCCAGCGAACAGGGAGCCCATCCATCAGGCGGTGAACCTCAGTCTTTAAACCCCAGTGACAGTGCTGCCTTCCTGGGGTCAACTTAATCAACGGCAGGGTCTGCAAAGAAAGAAAGGATTCTCATGTGATGAATAATAAAGTCTTACATTAAGGAGACACATGGCAACGTGCGCTCATCATGTACATGCACACACATATGCGTGCACAGACACAGACACACACACATACATGCGGAGAGACACTACCACCTTACAGTCAGAGTGTTGTAGCATTATCTGTAGCCTCACTGTTTTTAAGGATGTATTTAATTGATTGGGGTGAATGGTTTGACTTTTGGTAACCAAATACAATATGCACA
>JAOPHQ010005990.1:0-2500 GCA_030340625.1 Merluccius polli
CAGACACTGTTTTTATTTTATCAAAAAACATGGCGCCGCACACTTAAGTGTATTGCATTTTCCGAACGTTTGTAGTTTTTTTAATTCATTTTCCGGGTTAGGGTTAGCGTTTTGCCCGTTTTTCAAGAGAGAAAGTATAACCTGAACATATTCTGTTCATATTATAGGGAGATTGATGTTGTAAAAATATAAATATAGGCTACATTTTATTTCAAGTGTTTTTTAGACGTGTTTCCAGCTGCTTTGTTTGTCCATGAATTGGACAAACATGAATTGTATGGAGTTCACATTGTGGGACATACATTGTGGTGTGGGACAATAATAGTTGTTGTTGTTGTTTTTTTAACAAACTTTATTGTCAACAATATTATGACATTACAACATAAACAATAGTACAGTAAGGACAGTACTTCCGGCTGATAGGTCCCTGATAGGTTCTTTATAGAGTTGTTTACTCTATAGCTCTGATACAGGAGTAATAACTAACCAATAGGACGGATGCCCACATCGTCCATTAGAGCCATGGTCCCGCGATAGTAGCATCTATAGCAACCACAAAGCGTTGCATTCCAACGATTTTCTAAAGAGACACTCAAATCGTCGTAGAAACTAATAAACGGAAGGTCGTCTACATTCTCTGATAGAAGATTATAAAACTATAATGCATACTTCTCGCCAGAAATGTCATCTAAATGCATGTAAATGTGGATGGTAGCTCAAAATATTACATTTTCTGTGGAAAATGCAATATTTTGAGCTACCATCCACAAACAATTGTGTGACTTTCTACATAACAATAGTTTATTTGAGGATTTCCAGTCAGGATTTAGAGTTATCTTCGATCAGGATCTGTCATTTAATTCCCACATAAAGCAGACCTCTAGGACTGCCTTCTTTCATTTACGTAATATTACAAAAATCAGATGCATCCTATCAAAGACAGGTGCAGAAAAACTAATCCATGCATTTGTTACTTCAAGGCTGGATTACTGCAACTCTTTATTATCAGGTTGTCCTAATAAATCCATTAAGATGCTCCAATTAATTCAAAACGCTGCAGCACAAGTACTGACAGGAACAAGAGATCACATCTCTCCTGTACTAGCTTCTCTGCATTGGCTCCCTGTAAAATTTGGAATAGAATTTAAAATCCTCCTCCTCACCTATAAACCTTCAGTTACCAAGCTCCTCTTCAGTGGAACCAGCTTCCAGTTGTGGTTCGGGAGGCAGACAACCTCTCCACATTTAAGAGTAGGCTTAAGACGGTCCTCTTTGATAAAGCTTATAGTTAGGGCTGGATCAGGTGAGTCCTGAACCATCCCTTAGTTATGCTGCTATAGGCCTAGACTATCGGGGGATTTCCCATGGTGCACTGAGCTCCTCTCTCCCTCTCTCTCTCTTTCTGCACACATTCATGTCCCATTAATGCATGTTACTAACACTTCTTCCCCGGAGTTTTTGTGTTTTCTCATCTCGCAGATTCTCATGGATCCTGGTGGAGCCTTCTGCCATGGTCCTGCTTGACTGCCATTGCTAATTTCCGTGATATTATTGTCGTTATTAGTAGTAGTTATTATTAAGTATTATCATTGCTACAGTTACTGTTGTTGCTGCTCGCTGTCCCCCATCATTGCTGCTGTCGTCATCATCTTCTTCATGTTCATTAGTGTATTGATAGTTGTTCTCTCTCTCTCTCTCTCTCTCTCTTTCTCTCTCTCTCTCTCACACCCTCTCTCTCTCTCACCCCAACTGGTCAAGGCAGATGACCACCCAACTAGAGCCGAAGGGTCTGTCCGAGGTTTCTGCCTTTTAACAGGCAGTTTTTCCTTGCCCCCGTCGCCAAGTGCTTGCTCATGGTGGTACTGTTGGGTCTCTGTAAATGTTATTAGGAGTTTGGTCTAGACCTGCTCCATTTGAAGAGTGCCCTGAGATAACTTCTGTTATGAATTGGCGCTATACAAATAAAATTGAATTGAAAATTGAATTGAACCGTTACAATCCCAATTTCCTCCCTAAATCCAGATACAGATATATGAGACAGGAGCACTCTGAAATGATGTACATTGTACAACGTAAGCAGTAGGATGGAGACACAGACACTGAATTGTTTTTACCACTAGATAGAGCTGCTGGGCTGAGACTAAACAGAGTGCGAAAACTGCTGTTTCAGAATAGGAACAGCAGAGGGCGATGTCGACGTGGTCTCTTCATGTGACCACTAAAGAGGCCCATCATGCGCAGCTAAAGACAAGCAATGGGCCTTGCAGCAGGCGCACTATTATTACTATTATTATTATTTTCTTAAAAAAATAAAAATTATAATTAAATAAAACAAAAAACATTAAATAGAACGTGTCTTCAAATCTTCAACAATAATAAAATTACATCAGAAAATGCAACTTCATAGCGTGAATGGAATTGTAAATAGTGCTCGTAATAATAATAATAATAAGAAGAAGAAGAAGAAGAAGAAGAAGAAGAAGAAGAAGAAGAAGAAGAA
>JAOPHQ010005990.1:10000-25000 GCA_030340625.1 Merluccius polli
AGAGCGTCTCTTTCTCAGCACCGCTTCTTCTCCTATGCTGCGCGTGCTTCAACTGGCGGACCGCAGGATGCAGAATCCGCTTCTCCTTCCTCTCCAAACCTCATCCGCACAAAGAATGAGGGTCGTTGGGTCGCTCTCGAGGCATACCTGACCTCATTCACACAAAGAATGAGAGTCATCTTGGCATGGACGGGACGAGAGACGACGGTCACGGGACTTAGGGGCCTCTGGGGCCCGGCGCCGTGCTCTACCTGGACGGGTTCCTCCTCAGGAGTATCCGGGTGGATGAGTAGAAACGTGTTCATCCTGTTCATAAGGATGAGTATTTCCATTTTAACGAAGGCTTCTTGCAGCATCTCAAAGCAGATCAGCGCTCAGAGAGGGTGATTTCTGGCAGCCAGTCGTTCAGCCCACGGCTCTCCTGGCAGAACAGGTGCAGCTTCTCCAGAGCCGGGTCCTCCCACGAGCCATCAGTTGGGTTCTGGTGGAAGAAAACACAGAGGAGGTTTAGTCACATGGAAATCAACCATCGAGGGTTAAGGGTTAGGGTTAGTAGTGGAGGAGACAACGAGTGCTAGGGCTAGAGAATAAGGAGGTAGTGGAGGAGAGCACAGGGCCCTGTAGGCCCTAGAGAACTAGGAGGTAGTGAAGGAGGGAACAAGTGCTATAGGCCTAGAGAACTAGGAGGTAGTGGAGGAGGGAACAAGTGCTATAGGCCTAGAGAACTAGGAGGTAGTGGAGGAGAGCACAGGGTGCTGTAGGCCCTAGAGAACTAGGAGGCAGTGGAGGAGCTAGGACGTACCGTGATGAGGAGGCAGTGGGCGTCTTCAAACCGCCCGGCCTTGTCTCCAACGATGTGGGCCAGACGCTGCATGTCGCTCACTCGGACGATGCTGATGCCGTTGTCGAAGCAGAAGGACTGGATGAGGGTGAAGTGGATCTGGAGGGCGATGTCGCACTCAAAGTCCTCGTCCACGGCCAGGACGCAGAAGGACACGCTGTCTGGGTCACTGTGGGAACAGAAGAAGAAAAAACACAGTCAGTCACTATGTTGATGTGTTGCCATATGGTCCACTGGAAACCTAGGTCATGAGGCATTTTTTTGTTGATGTTGGTATTACTATTGAACACTTACTCATTCATTATCATGGCGCTCTCATAGACTCCAACAGTGAGACGGTCCTCACTTTGAGCAGAAATAACAGCTTCCTTCAGGGCTTTGCCAGTAGACTGCATCTTGGATGTGGTGTGGATGGAGAACCTAGAGAGGAGTGCTGCTGCCTCCAGGGGCCCCTCTATTTATATGGGGACTCTGGCACGCGCGTGGTCTCTGATTGGCTGGCGCGACAATGCCTCGCGACAGACGCGTGCCTATAGAGAAAAGTTTTGGGGGAGAAAGATTGGGGCATGGTTTTGGTTTGGGGTTGAATGGAGCAAATGTGACCTTTATTCAGGACCACACATTTAACGGCGATAATTTAATCACAAGGCAACTTTAAGACTCGTGTCTGATCCAAGAGTCAGGAATTAATTGGCTGCGCGATCGCTTCCGAGTTTTTAGGCCTCCTATATAATAGGCACTAACACAGAGCCACAGCTATAGTATATCAGCCATATATATATGCCTTCAGAGATGTGTCTCCACTTATATATCATAAGACTCTCAATAGCCTACCTAAGATGGATAGAAAGAAATCCCCGATCATCGTCGGTGAACACAATTGTGTTGTTGTTGTTGTTGTTGTTGTTGTTGTTGTTGTTGTTGTTGTTGTTGTTATTGTTGTTGATAAAAGTCAAGTTTATTTGAATTAGTTGAAATATATATATTGAAATACTTTTTTTTTCCTGGGCTGAACTTCAGCGCATTAGAGGAGATGTTTGGCACGCGCCGCTGTGCGCTGTTTTGCATGCGTAAAGCGAGGCCTGCCTGGAGGCGCGTGGCGGGTGGAGATGTGTTTTATCACTGAGTCTGCATCTCTCTCCATAGCAACCTTAACATCCCATCTGTGTGTGTGTGTGTGTGTGTGTGTGTGTGTGTGTGTGTGTGTGTGTGTGTGTGGGGGGGGGGGGGGGTATGGGCCCAAATAGCACAATCACCTGCTGGGCTGAATTGCCCAAATTGAAAAGTAAATAAAACTATCGCGAAAAAAACTCTAAGATCGTAATTTATGTACACAACTTCCTTACTTACTATCCAAGCAGTAATTATGAGGTTATTGAGGGAAAACTCTAATATTAAAGTTAATGGCCTAGTAGTTGTGTCATGCAGGAAAATAATAATGCATTAATAAGTGCTTTATAAGGACTAATAAAGAGCCAATATGCGTGCTCATAAGCAACTAGTTAATAGTGAATATGTGGTCCCTAATCTAAAGTGTTACCGAGACTTTTTTTTAAGAAATAGAAGAAGAAAGACATCTTTTTATATGGCTGACTGGATGGACTGGATTGCGCAGACCTTCATGCAGACCCAGCAAGTGAAATCGCCCCAAACAGAAAATCACACAAAAACAAAGATGAAGTGACAGATAGTATTGTATTGCAATGTGTGATTACTTATAGAGATATATCTGCATGCACGTATAGGCTACTTCATGTGTGCACACGTTTACTGTGTATTTAGAAACTTCGGGTTTTTTTGTAGGGGAGGGGTGAGGGGGGGGGGGGGGCACTTTGCCCAATTCGCCTGTACGTGCCTTAAGAGATTATGGTCCTTCGCTAAATGATGTTATAGGACCCATAGATCACCTGGAGAGGCCTGGGCCTGCAGCAAACAACCTGTCGTGCGCCATCGTGGGGGGGAGGGGGGGTCGTCCGGCAGATGTGGCACGGCAACAAAAGGGTGGTGTCGACTTGCACGCGACCGCCCTGATGCCTCGTTGGGTGGAGTCAGCATTAGAGACTGAGGCTGAGCTCCTGTTGACTGGAGCCTGAAGCATGCAGACATGTTACAGGCAGGAGGACACACACACACACACACACACACACACACACACACACACACACACACACACACACACACACACACACACACACACACACACACACACACCATGTCCACTGTGTTCCGGCAGCCGTATCTCCAAGATAATCAACGGTTGTTGTAAAGCAAAACAACATCTCTAACATTCTTGCCATGTGTTTACAACTCAAACTTCTAAGTGATATCCATCTTCCCCTTGCAATGCATGTGTTGTTGTTGTTGTTGTTGTTGTTGTTGTTTATTGTGTCCAGATAAGACGTGTGGCCTGACTTTGATAGGGCCTACTTATAGTGATGAGTTTAGAGACTACTTTTTTTTCTTTTCCTTTCTCATTCAAATTGAATCAAAACTCAGACATCAGACCACTGAATGTGGAGACTCGCAGACAATGGAGCGGCGCCCCAGGGTCGCTGTTGACCCCGGTTAGTGTGTGTGTGTGTGTGTGTGTGTGTGTGTGTGTGTGTGTGTGTGTGTGTGTGTGTGTGTGTGTGTGTGTGTGTGTGTGTGTGTGTGTGTGTGTGTGTGTGTGTGTGTGTGTGTGTGGAGGGGGGGGGGGGGGGGGGGTAGTCATAGCGACAGTTCCCCATCTGCTGCTCTGCTATCCACGGAACAATAGTGCTGAATCAATCACCGCCGACCTGTTCCGTCTACTTTAATTACGCAGCAGAAGGCATGCAGCACAAGTATTACGCTGCTCTCCAAAATGCAAGTATGACCTGCAAAGTTGAATTATTAGTATTTGCATGGCATTAAAAACGCAGAGCACACGTGCATATAAGTACATGTAGCCTATAGGTCTGTGGGTAAAAGTCAAATCGCTAAACCAACGTGGCACAAAGTAAAGAGAAGTGAGATAACAGGATTAATCCAAGTTAAAGTTTCTGTCAACGTAATCAAACTGGAGACACGACTTTCCTCCGTATACGCAGAGCAGTCCTGATTAAACAAAAGTGTGTGTGTGTGTGTGTGTGTGTGTGTGTGTGTGTGTGTGTGTGTGTGTGTGTGTGTGTGTGTGTGTGTGTGTGTGTGTGTGTGTGTGTGTGTGTGTGAGTGTGTGTGTGTGTGTGGGGGGGGCGACAGCTGATGGTCACGTGGTCTCCGGACTGGAGGTTGTGCGTGCGCTACGCACGCCCGGCATTCTGGCACGCGCTGGTGATTTGCATGTGTATGGCCGGGATGATAATGGGGGGCCGCTGGGCGCACAAAGGACCGCGTTTCGGAGCCAGCCTCTGGTGCTGCAGATGGACACACACCTGCCTTTCTCTGCGGCTCGGGCCGGGGGGGGTCGCCTCCTGCACACTTTCTCAATGCTATTACACTCACTCTCTCACCAAAACATTATGTCCTTAAACTGTTAAAGCACATCTAACATGTTATGCGATTTTTTGTGTTTTTGGAGTAAATGCCCTCGCATCTCATGTCAGATTATTTTAATACGTATGTTGTGTTGTGATAGCAGGACTATAAATGAAGCCACGCCCCTCCCCCAAAACAAACGATAGTAATGTACATTAATCCTAAAATATACAACACAAAGTTGAGTTTCTTTCGTGCAAAATGTAAATCTTTGCAGTGCGCATCTTCCACATCGGTATGGCTAAGAGAATAAACTAATTCAACGAAGTTTAAATAAAAAAAGTGTTTCGAGCAACACAAAACAGCTCAGGGACAGAACGTGGCGCAGTGACCCCTATCAATCTGCCACGAGCCACTGTGTGACAATAGCATTAGCATACCAATACACACACACACACACACACACACACACACACACACGCACCATCCACCACAGCCAATCAGAGCGCAGCCCTTTCACGGGGCCGCACGAGCTGGAGAGTATAAAGAGGGCGTCTTGCAAACTTTCGAGTCACTCTGCTTTTTCGGATCTATATACCACTCCGACGACGCAAACACACAAACCCGCTCTCTTTAAACTTTCACTCATCCTTTGAGGAATAACTTTGAGCAGCATCATCACCATAATCACCATGACTCTTGAGGAAGTGACCATCGAGCAGCCCTCCGCGGCTGCGCAGTGCCACGGCGCATCCCTGGAGGAGGCGCTGCTCTCCGCGCAGGACAACGACTGTCTGACCGTCGGCGTCTACGAGTCTGCAAAAATCATGAACCTGTAAGTAGACCCCACCACACACACACCCACACCCAACCCCACTTAGAAAACCCATGCGTTTTGGACCATATAGTGGCACCTCCACATTGGTTTGCTGTTTGTTACCAAAAAAAATGCCTCATGACCTAGGTTTCCAGTGGACCATATGGCAACACATCAACATAGTGACTGACTGTGTTTTTTCTTCTTCTGTTCCCACAGTGACCCAGACAGCGTGTCCTTCTGCGTCCTGGCCGTGGACGAGGACTTTGAGTGCGACATCGCCCTCCAGATCCACTTCACCCTCATCCAGTCCTTCTGCTTCGACAACGGCATCAGCATCGTCCGAGTGAGCGACATGCAGCGTCTGGCCCACATCGTTGGAGACAAGGCCGGGCGGTTTGAAGACGCCCACTGCCTCCTCATCACGGTACGTCCTAGCTCCTCCACTACCTCCTAGTTCTCTAGGCCTATAGCACTTGTTCCCTCCTTCACTACCTCCTAGTTCTCTAGGGCCTACAGTGCCCTGTGCTCTCCTCCACTACCTCCTTATTCTCTAGCCCTAGCACTCGTTGTCTCCTCCACTACTAACCCTAACCCTTAACCCTCGATGGTTGATTTCCATGTGACTAAACCTCCTCTGTGTTTTCTTCCACCAGAACCCAACTGATGGCTCGTGGGAGGACCCGGCTCTGGAGAAGCTGCACCTGTTCTGCCAGGAGAGCCGTGGGCTGAACGACTGGCTGCCAGAAATCACCCTCTCTGAGCGCTGATCTGCTTTGAGATGCTGCAAGAAGCCTTCGTTAAAATGGAAATACTCATCCTTATGAACAGGATGAACACGTTTCTACTCATCCACCCGGATACTCCTGAGGAGGAACCCGTCCAGGTAGAGCACGGCGCCGGGCCCCAGAGGCCCCTAAGTCCCGTGACCGTCGTCTCTCGTCCCGTCCATGCCAAGATGACTCTCATTCTTTGTGTGAATGAGGTCAGGTATGCCTCGAGAGCGACCCAACGACCCTCATTCTTTGTGCGGATGAGGTTTGGAGAGGAAGGAGAAGCGGATTCTGCATCCTGCGGTCCGCCAGTTGAAGCACGCGCAGCATAGGAGAAGAAGCGGTGCTGAGAAAGAGACGCTCTTAAAAAAAGACTTTTTAAAAACGCTCTCTTGCCGCGCGACGTGACCAGCAGTCGCAAACGGCCAAATGTTTCCCACTTTCCAGAATTGTCTTAATTCTCTAAAGGTTTCACTTTAGAAATTTAATGATGACAAAAAAATAATGTTGAAAAAGAAATATGAACAAATGATTTACTTATATTGACGCGTCTAAAGGTTTCACTTTAGAACGGTTCATTTGCCTTTGCTATAAATAAAATAAGAAAATAAGAAATAAGAAAAAATGAAATGTTATCTAAACAATATTTAAATGACCAATGTTTTCAAGAAAATACAATATTAGAAAGCTAATAGGCCTACTATATACAACTTGTAATGGTTAACGTTTTAACTAAAGAGTTGTTGGTGGCCTAAATTGTAACTGCGATTGTCCAATAAAACATAAAAGTTATTTTCTTTGCTACGTGTGTTCACTCTACATAAATTAGCAATCATGACGCCGCAGTAAAGCAAAGCGTGTGTGTGTGTGTGTGTGTGTGTGTGTGTGTGTGTGTGTGTGTTGACGCGTACGCGCAGTGCACCGTGACGCTTGGGACGTCACTCAAAGCGTCGCCGGCTCCGCGGCTCGTCATCTGTTGTCTCGGCGGTAAGCCCCGCCCACTCGGAGGGGCTCATCTCCATGTGAATGGGGGGGGGGGGGGGGGGGCGCACAATAGCAGCGCGCGGCCGGCTGTCAGACCCCCAGCGCCCCCAAACACAGAGCGCCTATTGTGTGGCGGGCAGATGTCTCCGAGGCCACGCCGCGCCATCTGCCGTTTTGTGAAGAGACACACACACACACACACACACACACACACACACACACACACACACACACAGTCAGGGGACTGGGTTTGTCTGGTTTTGGCCGGTTCTATTGAGGTCCTGTCCAGCATATGATGTGGTGTGTCCAGCCAGCCAGCTGCTGCTGCTACTGCTTATTTGCAGTCTTGCAGCATGCAGGCGTGAAAACACTTCAGCAAACACTTGTGAGCGCTTTTTTAAATGCACGGTTGTTTGGAGTAAGCGTGCACTTGCCTGAAAAAAAGTAAAAACAACCCCCCCCCCCCCCCCCCTGCTAAGAAAATAGCATTTGCAAAGCTGCCTCGCTTTATTGTACTTGTGGATTCAGTTTTCAACCAGCAGCCCATAACACTCCCCTATAAAGAGGAAAATCATATATCATCAAGAATGTTTCAGTTCAAATGTTTTTTTTAGCGACATGTCCATCATACCCTTCTTGGAAGAGGCGCATGGACACTATAGATTTTAATGAATCTAATGAGGCACTTGAATCCAAACTTCTTAATTCAATGTTGAAGGATAGATTAGGATCTTCTTCTTCTCGTGTCCATATACACAGCTATTCAGCTTATATAACGCCCAGCCAGTGCTTGGTACATGATTAGGATCAATTAGCAGAAACACATCACAGACTCAATCATGTTGAGTCTTCTGAGCCAAGAAAAACATTACTCATCATTCTCAACAAGTAAAAAAGACAAAGTAGTGTGTATAAAATCAAAGCTATGATTTGTAAGTGGCTCATGATATCACGCAGAACTTGGAGGTGTGTCTGAGGCCCCTGAAGGCCCTCAGGCCCTCCCTCTTTGGGTCCCGCACCATGCCCCTCACCACTGGCGCCGTCTCGCAGCCCCTCCTTCTCTGGGCGCGGTGCAGCAGGATCCGGTACACCCCGGTGACCGGGCTCCGGCTGTCCAGGGGCCCGTTGTTCCTGATGTGCTCCAGGGTGAAGCCCAGCTCCTCCAGGCCCGCCCTCACCTCCTCCTCCTCCTCCTTCAGCTCCCCGGGCCGCGAGTCCAGCAGGCCCTGCGGGCACGGCGCCTCCGGGCCGAGCAGCGGCCAGGGGAACTCCACGGGCAGCAGCCAATCGCAGCCCAGCATCTGGTCCACGGCGTGCCTCTCCTGGGGCAGCGGCTTCAGCATGCCCTTGATGATCCTCTGGCAGGGCCCCGGCACCCAGGGGGGCACGGCGTACGAGCCGTCCAGGATGCAGTGCCGCAGCTTGCCCAGCGTGTCCGCCCGGAAGGGCATGCTGCCGGTCACCATGAAGAAGAGCAGCACGCCCATGGCCCACACGTCCACCGGCGGGCCCTGGTAGCACTCGTCCCGGAAGAGTTCGGGCGCGGCGTAGGGCGGCGAGCCGCAGAAGGTGTCGAGGGCGTGGTCACGGGCCGTCACGTGCGTGCTGAAGCCGAAGTCGGCCACCTTGACGCAGCCGCGGCTGGTGAACAGCACGTTCTCCGCCTTCAGGTCTCGGTGGATGATGTTGTTTTTGTGCTGCATGCACGCACACACACACACACACACACACACACACACAAACACACAAGCAGGACAGGAGCTGGTTAGTGGTGTCATGGGGGGTAGAGAGGGTGCTCCTCTCCCAGCAGGCACTGGGTTCGAGTTCCACTGCCTACCTAACCTTGTGTTTTCTGACTCCTATGGCTCTCAGTTGTTTTTTAGAAGCTAAGGTTTTTTTGGTAGCTTCTCTAATTTTGATTGTTTGTTCTCCGCCGCACTTGTAAGTAAGCGAAGGTTAAGATTAGGTCATGTAAATGTAAATGTACATGTAGGCATCCTAAAGCAAGATGCCTACATGTAGGCTGCTCCGAAAGGACAGGTCTCTGAATTCCCTGTAAGTCACTTTGGATAAAAAGTGTCTGTTGAATGAAGTAAAACCGTTATTTCCATAATGAGTATCGTGATTTCTAAACAGCACTTCTATGAACCCACCCTTACCAAATACTTGATGGCGGACAGGATTTGCGCGAAGGTGATCTTGCAGCAGTTGTCGGGCATCTTGCCGCCGTCGCAGATCCTGGTGTGGAGGTCCCCCCCGCCGGCGTACTCCAGTGCCAGGTAGAGGCGGCAGGGCGTGTCCACCACCTCGTACAGACGCACGACGTTGGGGTGCTGCAGCCCCTCCATGTTGGAGATCTCCCTGGTCAGCAGCCGCTGGGCCTGCACATCCAGGCGCGTCCGGTCCAGGATCTTCAGGGCCACCTTGTCTGGACGAAAAAGGGGACCCAGGGGAGAGGAGCTGCTGTCACGGCGTGGGTTAAGGGAGTAGGGGGGCCGGGGGGACACACCCCCTCCAACAGGGAGCATGTCCAGACTTATAGTAGGGCGTGCATGTATGTATGTGTGCGGTAACTGTAGTAATTATAGTAACTATTCAGGTTATTGCCGCAAAGTTGTAGCTAGAAGGTTAGCTCTGGTTAGCTTTAGACAGAAGGTTAGTTCGGTGGACTATTTCATTTGCACTTGTATCTCATTACCTTTGGTCAGGGCATGGAAGGCCAGTTTGACCCGGGAGAACGTCCCATAGCCGATCTCGCCGCGGACCTTGTAGAAGCCCACGCGCCGGCCAATGATCAGCTCCTTGACCACCTTCTCGTCCTTGCACATGGAGCAGGTGAGCCTCTTCAGGGGGGTGGTGGGGATCTCCGGGGGGCCATCCACCTCCTCCTCCTCTGGTCCCACGTCAGAGCTGTCAGTCAGGCTGTAGAGGCTGGCCCGCCGCCTGGGGCTGGCGGCAGCGGCGGCGGCAGTGGACACCTGGTACTGGCCTCCTGAAGGCATCTTGCACGCCGCCGGGGTTTCATTTCATCTACGGACCAGGGTTAGAGGTGATGGTGACACATAGGTCAGAGTAATGGTGACCGAGCGAGGCCAGAGGTCAACGCACTTTTAAGAATCAATAGAAAGGCGGTCGTGTATTGATCAAATGGAAAACCTAACCAAAAATAACAAGTTGACGTTGAAGTGATGTGAGTTAAAGATGTGAGATGAAAGAATAATGTCAAATCAAATTGTATATAATTATGCTGTCTTTGGAACCTTATTTGCCTGAAATAATAAATTACGATATATTATGACATTTAACAATGGCATGTCATAATATGGAACTATTAACAAGTACTGAATTAATTTAGATATGTCATAATCTAAGCCTTCGTCGGATCTCCTTGTTGCCTTTTTTGCAATGCATTTAATAGATGATAATAGAATCTAAACACAAGGGTGTTTGACCTCATTCATGAATACTGCAACACACAGTTGTGCAGTTGTACAGAGCAGAATATATTTGCAAAACTATTATTAGACAACCAAACGGATTCTATAAATGACATAGCTTTCTATAAATGACAAAGCATCTCATAATGCATAGCAGGATCAGTGTTTAGTGTTGAGTTATAACGTTGTATTGTATTGTTTAGTTATTTATACCTTATCTTTTTCCAAGTAGGCTCTCTGTGTCCTCACAGACATGGAATCCATGGGAAACTTAAATCCACGAAGAACCAGACGATAGAGCAAACCAGACACAAAATATACCGCTACACCGTAACCGTGGATACATCGACGTCCTGGCCCCATTACCTGGCACTTCCCTTTGTAGCAGACGGTGAATATCAGGGTTGTCCAAGCACCTGTCTGTAGCATGGATAGAGGACAAGCACCTATATGGTTCCTCCCACCCCACTCACCTCTACACTCTCTCCATCAGATTAGGGATTAAGTTGGTGTCATTCGCTTTAATCCACACTCTATTTAGCTCTGCCTCAATCCCCTTCATGCAAGGTAGCATAATTGCACAGCAATACAAGTGATGTAGTCATAAAGAGGCTAATATCAAGAAATACAACAGACACACACACACACACATGCAAAACAAGAGAGTCGGGGTGTGTGTTATGTAACAGCCTCGTCTGTCTGTAGGTGCTCCGTCTCTGGCGCTTGATCCTCGGCGGAGGGGCAGGGTGAGCTGCGGCGTGTAGATCAGACATTGCATAATAGTGTTACCTGATGTTCCCATCGGGATAAGCATGCGTGTGTCCTGATTAGACGTAAAGGGATTAGAGAGCAGCCAATCCCCTAAGGTGGACGGCTCGGCTAGTTAGAGACACTGGGAGTGGATAGTGGTGGAAGAAGTACTCCGATCTTTTGCTTAAAAGTAAAAATAGTAATACCACACTGTAGAAATACTCTGTTACAAGTAAAGGTCCTACCCCTATAGTAAGTATGCTGAATTTCAGAATAATATATATTATATTATTGGATTATATTTACTGATGCGTTAATGTGTTCACCGCTTTAATGTTGCAGCTGGTAAAGGTGGAGCTCATTTATTTATATATATTGTATATATTACTTTACATACTGCTGGGTAGCATGTGAATTACCTCCTGGGGACCAACAAAGCCTTATTGATATAATAATATATTTATTAACTGATTATATTTTGTATTGTTGATCTGAATCTGCAAAGTAAGGAGTAACTAAAGCTGGCTGATAAATGTAGTGGAGTAAAAAGTACAATATTTGCCTCTGAGATATTGAGGTATTGGAGTCAAAGGATTAGGTAGCAGAAAATAGAAATAAGTACCTTAAATTTGTACTTAAGTACAGAGGTTACGTGCACTTGTGTTTATTTGTAAATGTACTTTGTTACTTTCCACCACTGGTGGAAGGTATAGTGGAAATCAATACTCGATGTATCCATGGTCCAGGCCATGGGTTATATAAAAAAAAAAAAGTTTTAGTAAAGATCGACAACATTTGCAACATGAAAATGTCACCAAAATCCAAACTTCTTTCCAAATGACCATGGACATGCACATGGGCCTACTGTCTCGGAGGTATCACAAATGAATATTGGGTTATATAAATGGGTAGATAAATACATATATATATATATATATATATATATATATATATATATATATATATATATATATATATATATATACATATATATATATATATACACATATATACACACATATACACACATATATATACATTGCAGTGCATGTGCTCTATATATATTAAGTTGGGTTTAAAAAAAAAGACATTACATTTGACTTGTCATTCCCTTGTGCCTGTCTGACATCTTCTGTGTGGAAGTGAAGTGTCATAAAAAAGAAAGCGTACGGCTTCAAGCTTTGGAAAGGGCAATAACCGTTAAGTGAAGCTCCATTGGTCTCGCCCCCTGGCTTGTGCATGGCCTGCTGGACTAGAGGAATAATAAGACATAATAAGACATACCTGAAAGGGCATGTGAATGCAGAACATGTATGTTACACCCCCCCCCAGGTATAGGCTGTCCCCACCGCCTTAATGCTTCCTATGCCCTTGGTCTACAAACATTGTTTTTTCAATATTATTCGAGTTCAGATGTTAAGACAGTGTGGGTTATACACTGCGAACAATCAAACAACTATAATTACCTGAAATGTTTAAAACGTAAAAAAAATTGGCAGCTCAATATAAGTTAAAATCTTAGTTTTTTTATTATGTTAGGTAAACAAAGATGTCTTGGTCATGGTTAATAAACATTAAACCCACTTTCAAATTCTTAAAAAAACATAGAAAAGACCTACGTGAACCTCGGTACTGAACGTAGTGACATGAATCGATAACATGAAATAAAGGACACTTTTGCAGTGTTGCAACTAACCCCGGTTTTCTGACAGGGTTAGCGTTTGTCTTGCAAAACAATACGCAACAACACAAAACTAATTAGGTCAATTGGAATTAATGAGTTGATCTTCCTAACATGCAGGGGGTAGGGGACGAGTAATTCCTCGATGAGTTGGCCGGGAAGTTTCATCAAGCACTGCGTGTGTAGTGAGCTGCGATCTGATTGGATTAGAGCCGATACAGGCCCATTGCAGTGCATGTGCTCGACGCCTGCTGTACCCCTTCATCGAGGAGGACTCGCCTCGTCATGGCAGAGCTGGCCCTCCACTCTCTAATAAAACCATGAAACCATAAAAAAACAAAATGTAAACATTTGAACACAGTGTGAGCAACAACTTTACAAAGTCAATAAAGAACGTTGTGTGTGTGTGTGTGTGTGTGTGTGTGTGTGTGGGGGGGGGGGGGGGTTGGGGGGATTATTGTAAGGGCTGGGGAGGAAAGGCTAAATCTTCCTCCTCTTGTAGTGTCCGTCGGTGGGGCCGCCGGTGTGCTGCTGCTGCTGCTGCTGCTGCTGCTGCTGCTGCTGCTGCTGCTGCTGCTGCTTGGCCTCCAGCTCCTGGACTCTCTGACGCAGAGCCGCAATCTCCTGATTCTTCTCCTCCTGGACGAACTGCAGCTTCTGGGTTAACACAGAAGCACTTCCATCACTCGTGTCCTCTAGTGGACACACACACACACACACACACACACATGCATGGAATGCACGCACACCTGCAATCACACACACACACACACACACACACACATACACACACACATGCATGGAATGCACGCACACCTGTAATCACACACAAACACACGCATGCACACGTGCACGTCCACACACACTCACACACACACATAGTTTATTTAACCCTTTTTGCATTCTTATAATTTGTATGATATCCCACTAAGTAGTTAAAATACATTTTATAAACGCTGACACGCAGGCAGGTAAGATAGACAGACAGATAGACAGACAGACAGACAGGCAGACAGACAGACAGACAGACGGACAGACAGATCACCCTCTTGAAGATGTTGTGGTTGACAGCGTTGGGGTTCTGCTGGTTCTGCTGCAGGCTGCGCCGTGCGTTGTTCTGCACCTTGGCAAGCGTAGCACCAAACTAACAGCACACAACACAGCAATGTTAAAAACTCCTCTACTGTAGCATGTACCGTAACTAGTTGATGTAACCATATACATCTCTATTGCACTCTGTGTTGCACAAGCAGAACAGAGCAGCATTAAACATCAATGCAATAAAGTATGGTAGTTGAGTGCGCTCGGTTTCACCTCCATTCGAAGCTTGAGGAGTTCGTTTTGTCTCTCCCTCTCCTGGTTTTTAAGCGTGTCCTTCATGCCCTGCAGTTCAGCCTCTTTGCTCTCCAGCAGCCCCTCCAGCTCTGCGTCTTTAGCGTCCACTAGGATGCAAAGACAAGGCCCACGTCACACCGACCGCACAACTGCTTAATAACAACTCTGTGCCGGCAGCATATGCTCACAATGGCAGGGCCTGGCAATAATGCAGTATTATCGTTTGTCTTTGAATGGTGTTGAATCGTCATGAAATACACAGTTTTAGTCCAAATGAAAAGTCATATAGAAAGGAAAAGTAGTTTTAGTCCGATACCGTACTTTACATTTCAATATGCTTCAATGTAAAGACCCTCAGTTAGACTGTTCAGAATGGTATTTTAAATGAATAAGAATATTTATCGGTATGTAAGATTCCCCAGGATTATCATGATAATACATTTGTCATATCGCCCAGCCTTACAAAATGGGTTATACTCATACTTCTCTGGAGGTCACAGTTAAGGTCACAGTTGCCATAGATTTGTTCTGAATCAATTGTTAAGAATTTACTAAGAATTAAACGAAGCCAGTTGTAAAATCCGACAATTCTAAAATAAGATAAAGACCAATTTTCCCAACATGAAATACTGATTTAATCTAAGACATGAAAAGTTGGAACCACACATGTAAATGTGATTCCTTCCTGGTTGGTCAGAGAGCTGTGGGGTTAAGGGCTCCCAGTGACCACTTTTGAGGATGTTTTTGCGATGATATACAAAGAAAACATTACCTGCCTTTGACAAATGTGTTGGTTCATGTTACACTGTTGCAAAAGGGGAATGGCACAATGTTACTATAGTGCCAAAACCACCAGCCGACCAACAGACATCCACTGACAATCCATGAATCGCTTTGGTCATTTATCAAATGACATTTGCTATTTATAGTTCCAGTAATGTAAA